>BLSH010177566.1:182067-197660 GCA_018402905.1 Glandirana rugosa | reverse complement strand
GTGGTCGCGTTTACGGATGATGAGAATTCATTTTTGGGGTTTTTTTTTTTTTTACTAATAATGGCGGCGATCTGCGATTTTTTGCGGTACTGCGATATTTCAGCGGACATGTCGGACCATTTTGACACTTTTTTGGGACCATTGGCATTTATACAGCGATCAGTGCTATAAAAATGCACTGATTACTGTGTAAATGCCATTGGCAGTGAAGGGGTTAACCTGCAGGGGGCGCTCTAAGGGTTAACTATGTTCCCTGGGCGTGTTCTAACTGTATGGGGACTGCCCTAACAGGGGAAGGGAAGTGGTCACAGCCTTCACGTACAGGAAGGCTGTGATCACAGCCCTTCCCCCTCACACAGAGCGGAGGTCCGTGTTTACATACACGGACCTCCGCTCATTCGCTCCGGGGGGGGCCATCGCGGGTGGCCGGCGGCAATCGAAGCCGCCGCACCCGCTCCCTGGCTCTCCCCGGACACAGTGAGTGCGCGGGCGCGCCTCCGGCGGCGCGCGCGCACTCACTAAACTCGTTCCCGCAGCCACCGTCGTATGACGCCGATTTGCGGGAACGAGCCACTTTGCCGCCGTCAGATGCCGATCGGCGGTCAGCAAGTGGTTAAAAAAAAAACAAAATTGCCATTGCATTGATCTACCAGCAAGGATCCCCGCAGGAATCATTTACTCTGATTGTGAGTTGACTTCATGAGCTTTGTCTAGAAAACATTCAACCACACAATCAAGAAGAAGACGGCAAAAAAAAAAAAAAATGTTGTGTATGCAGCAGAGGGGGAGTTAGAAGAGACACCAATTATCATTGTCCCCAATGTCCCTCCCAACCGGGCCTATGTATCAGAGAATGCTTTAGACATTATCACAAATCCCTAAGATATTAGTTTGCCTTATTTTTATCAGCTTTCCATTTCCCCGTTTCTAATACCTGTGCGGATCATTTGCCTGCTGCCTCAATTGATCATGACTCTACCTTCCACATCAAGAAAGATCTCCCTGGAGGTGCATCATCAAGACACCCTGGGATCACTAGGTCATTTTGTAGCTCACCACCAGAGAAAGAAGAGGAGAAGTTAGGCCTATGATGGCATGTGACCAAACCAAAGACCCCTGAAAAAATGTGAGGGAAGGCAAAAACCTAGACTTTGGCTTTCAAAACCAAACCTAATAACAATCCAAACCTATCAAGGAAACGATTGTGCTAAATTGAACCTTTTTCAGCGCATTTTTGCCACATTCATCAAACTTTCATATGTGTTTATGGATGGGACTGCATCCTCTTATCAGATGATTCTGTGTGCTGTAACTTTCATCTCCGTGTTTGAGATATACAAAAGAGTCTGAATTAAGACATTGTGAATTATAGACCTGTACATGGTGATCAAGGGTGCCAAATTACCATACAGACAAGGGCATTATAAGCACTAGGTGGATATAACTAGAAAGGCAGTGGAAACCTTGGCAGGCAGGCTGTGCACGCGTCTCCAATATGCATTTTGGTACATTATTTTCAGTCCTGACTCAATATTAAAACTTAGTATGTTGCAGTCTCATGCAATAGCTTCTTAGTTACGTACCTGTTATGCACCCGCTCCACTTTTTCTCCAGGGAACACAGTGTTTACTCATTCATCTTTCCTGTTTGTTTTATCAGATAGCTAAATAATGGCTAATTGCCCAGTAAGATATTTCTGTGGCACTTGATAAGGAGGGGGTAGATCCTGAACACATCCTTCTCCCACTCAACACATCCTTACTAGTATTCTTACAGTCAAGAAACATAATGACCATCAATAAAAATAAGTATAATTGTTAACTAGAATGTAGTAATAATAATAAATTCTGTTGACACTAGCAGATAACATTTATAAGATAAGATACTGGTATTAACACACCTGCATTTTTGCCTCAGTACAAGATTTTCTTCTCTATGCTACTGTGAATATCCATGAGATCAGAGGTATTGAATTTGTTTTGTTTTTTAGCCCCAAGTCTCAAACAAATAGGAAAAAAAAATAGCTTTGGCTTGAACTCATGTTTGGCCAAACCCGGAAGGCAGCTGTCAGTGCAAGCCAATGAGCTAAGGGCAATGAAATCCCCGCTCTGTAGCTGCATGTAAACAAAGGGGCGGGATGGTTGTGACACATGGCCAAATTAGGTGAATGATGTCATGAGCACCCCTGCCACTTTATGTACAAGCAGCTGTTGGGCCGAATCCCAGACCAGCAGCTCACTGGCCTGGCACTAAGAACTACCGTCTGTGTTTGGGAAGAACTTGGAGTCAAACCCTTGCTCATCCCTATTCAGTAATGACAGCAAAAGAGAAAAACAAAGGAGGCGCCTCTAAGTGCAATATTAAAAGTAATTTTATTACAAATGGAATAAAAACACTCACTCGATGTAGAGGGATAATCCGCATAAAAGTTAGTCCATGGTGGCGTCACTGTGGCCTCTCTGCGATGGGGGATGCGTCTCCGAACGCTGGTAGCAAGTCTGTCATCCGGGAAAGCTGATGAACAGCCGGCTGGAGGCCCAGGACGAGGCTTGGGATGCGGGAGACGGGGCGCAGACCAGTGACGTCACAAATACGCGACGCGTTTCATAGGCGGAAACGGCCCAGATGACAGTGAGACCGCGCCTCTTCCTCAGGCAAGGACTGGCCAGTAGGGGAAGAGCTTTTTGTTGCTGTTCTGAACAAAACTCTTTCATTATGTCCTGATCCTGGCAGGGCAAGGTTTAGCTCACTCTGAGTGGACATAATGAAAGAGTTTTGTTCAGAACAGCAACAAAAAGCTCTTCCCCTACTGGCCAGTCCTTGCCTGAGGAAGAGGCGCGGTCTCACTGTCATCTGGGCCGTTTCCGCCTATGAAACGCGTCGCGTATTTGTGACGTCACTGGTCTGCGCCCCGTCTCCCGCATCCCAAGCCTCGTCCTGGGCCTCCAGCCGGCTGTTCATCATCTTTCCCGGATGACAGACTTGCTACCAGCGTTCGGAGACGCATCCCCCATCGCAGAGAGCCTACAGTGACGCCACCATGGACTGACTTTTATGTGGATTATCCCTCTACATCGAGTGAGTGTTTTTATTCCATTTGTAATAAAATTACTTTTAATATTGCACTTAGAGGTGCCTCCTTTGTTTTTCTCTTTTTCAGTTATGTGAAGCCTGGTTCAGTTTCTTAGGATTGGCTGCCTTGTTTTGGATCACCTATGTACTCTTTCCTCATAGACTGAGTGAAGTGGTGGGGATTGTCATCTCCACTCCCTTGGAACTATATTGCATAGACTGCCTTGCACTTTACTTAATAGACGCATGGACTGGGTTGATAAAAGGTTGTGCGCACATACCTGTTTTTTTAGTAATGACAGCAAGACTTTACTAAAGGTTGGTACCTGTAAACTTAAAGAGGACCTGAACTGTGAAAGCTTTGCCCACAAAAATCAAGCAGAGGCAAATGACTAATTGCCAGTACTACCTGTAGGCTCCTAACAGTCAATCTTTTACCCATTACTGATTTAACATGCCTTGTTCTATACTGTGTTTCTGTGTGGTCATCATCTTTGTAGAGGCAGAGATTTGGTTCCTCATGTCAAAGCTGCCTCTGCAATGATTGCTGACCTGATGACTAATGGGGGGGATATTCAAGAAGCAGCAAGACAGATAGACAGAAAGATGCAGAAGCAGGTAGATGCAGGCAGTACAAATTCCTCTCCAGCAAGAAGCACAGTAGTGACGTTATCAACACACAGCAGATATACACCTATAAGATCTCATGCACACTGAACATTATAAAAACACCAGCAGTGTTGCTGCATTATAAACATGGATTTTTCTGCAGTGCCTGCTTTTTTGCATTAGCGTTTTTCCTCGTTAGTGTTTTTAGAGTTTTTAGCAAGACAAAAAACAAACTATGGAATCAATAAAGCTAAACAATGCTGGTTAACCGTGTTTTACCGTGTTTACTGGCATTAGAGCATGTTTTTTTGCCAGCCAAAAAACGCTGATGACCGCCTATGTGTGCATGGACACATAGGATAACATGCTGGGGAGTTTACTGGCTGTAGAAAAAAAAATACCTGAAGCCAAAAATAGCAGCTGCAAAAACATCCAGTGTGCATGAGGCCTAAAGCTTAAGGGACAGGAATGCAAAAGCACCATCACATACCAGGACTTGAATTGCTATTTTTCAGGAAGAATTCAAGTCAAAAGGTAGGGTACTTGCTTAGCTACAATTAAAGTGTATATCCAGCCAAAACTTTTTTTTCCTTTTTTTAGTTTTACTTTTATCTGGGGTGGTTAGAGAGCATTAATCCTGAAAATGTTCCTTTTGTCTTGAATTCCACTTATTGATATGTAAGCATGTCTAGGAAGTCCTTTGACTACACCCTTGTAGCTGCAAATTTGCAGAGTGAGATCCAAGGCACTGCTGCCTCTAACTGCTAGTCTTAAGGCCCATACACGCGATGCAAAATGCATATGGGAATTTTCGTACGACGACTGATCGTCCAAAACTCTTACCGTTGGTCCTTTCGACAGCCGATTTTGAATTTTCGGAAGACAAAAGCAGGATGTGCAGACTATATATATTTTTTTTCATATGTCAAGTCAACGTCCGATTTTCTTATAATTAGTACGGTTTTCATACGAAAAAAATCATACGATCAAGACTACGCATGCTCAGAAATGAAAAAATACATACAAAGCTATTCAACACATTACGTCACTTCTGATGTTGAATTTGGTCATAAGAAAATTTTCATATGGCTTGTAACCTCTTCACTTTTGACAGGAGACTAGCATCCAACAAAAAATGGATGTTCGGTCGTCCAAAAATCAAAGCGTGTGTGTACGAGGCTTTAGGAGATCTGGCGATTTTGGTGATGTGACAACTATGCTGCTCATTTTTCTCCTTGCTGGAGGCTCTGACAGGAGGAAGCAAATCCAAGCCTCTACCAAGATGACCCCCTCCACACAGGTATATAGTTATTATTATACAGGATTTATATAGCGCAGACAGTTTACACGGCATACATAAGGGCAGACAGTACAATTACAATACATGCCAATACAGTAAGAATCAGAGAGCTCTGCTCATTAGAGCTTACAATCTAAGAGATGCAGAACAAGGCATAGTGGGGTTACTTACTAAAGCAGGAGACAGCAAAATCTGGTGCAACTCTACATAGAAACTAGTTAGCAATTGAACAAGCTGACGTTACATGCACAGCTGCATCAGATTCTGAGTGCACCAGTTTTAGTAAATCCCCCCCCCTCCCCCCTCGGTAAGTCAGTAATTTTAAAAAGATCAGTTGCTAGGGTAGCACAGGCAATACTGGTGTCTGGTCCTACAGAGGATAACTGTAGATTTTGCCATAAACACTGGGGTTGATTTACTAAAATGAGAATGCAAAAGCTGGCGCAGCTCTGCAAAGAAAACCAATCAGCTTCCAGTTTTTTTTGTTATAGCTCAATTGAACAAGCTGAAGTTAGAAGCTGATTGGCTACCATGCAGAGCTGCACCACATTTTGCACTCTCCAGTTTTAGTAAATCAACCCCACAGTGTCCTTATTACTTCCTTGACTTGAACTGGAAGCATAATATATTCTTCTGTATTGCTAATCTTCCCATCCCCCAGGTAATGGAGAGAAACAAATCAGTAATTAGGCAACCAATGCTTCCTCCATAGATGAAGTTGAGAGTGAGCGTAGACACCCTCAGACATGTTGATGATGTGGTTCAATTTGTTTGAATACAATATTGCATTTTCTTGGCCCATGCTTCAATGCAAAGGATGCGGTAGATTAGTGCGGTGTTTGAGCTCTTTAGATCTAGGATTAGGAATAGTTGCAGATGCGTTTTGTATTCATTATTATTTTGAACATTTCACAGTATATGGCTGCAAATATTCATTGGCACATATTCATTAGCGCATGCAGAATATAGTGTACCTATATATATATTTGCATGCATGCTTTTGGCCCTATAGTGCCCACAAGTCTGCCCTATTTAACATATGTGCCAGCCAGAAGTATTTCTTATGCTTTTGGTGTTATAAATATTGACCTATACAAAGCCAGCAAAAGTAAATAAACACGAAAGAGCTACTATGAACCAGAATAGAGGAAGCTGCTGAACCAGGCAAAATATTCTGAAAGATCAACAGTAATCCAAACCTGCATGGGAGAAGTATTTTCTAAACTCAGCTGGGTGCCTCTTTTTACTCTTTTTAGTGCCCAAATGCCAGTTGTTCTGTTGAAAATGGATATGAGTGTAATCCATGCAAGTCATAACATGCGTTTATTTTACAAGATGTGTCCTTTCCATAATTTACAGTGGAGCCTATAGAAGCCATACATACATGCGCAGGTAAACGCTAATGCAAGGAAACATTGGCGTTTACAAGAGTATTATTTGTTGCTATGGCAGGCTGTATGCAGCTACTCAAGCTCCCTAGGTGTGGGAAAGCACAAGGAAATTTATGTTACTCATATCAAATGCCTAAAAATATCCTAGAACCCCTAAAGAACTGACACTAATTGGTACCACATTACTTCAATAAAGAGCCTAACGTGACAAATGAGATGCAATTTATGCTTGCTGTTACATATTTGAGATACATTGTTTAAAAAGCTTTAAAAACATTTTTTTACATCAATGGTGTAACTTTTTACAGAAATACTGGTCCAACGCATCACATATTCTTCTCCAAATCACATACAAGAATCTTCTACTTCTAATAAAAAGTGAGTTGTTGTGACACTGAGTTTTTCAACAAATACATGAAACACTAGCTTATAAAAAGCCGAAAAACAGTGCACAAGACTCACCTAAATAGCCTTCTATAACAACATTCTTGAGTTACAATGTCATTAACCACTTCAGCCCCAGAAGGATTTCACACCTTTAGGGCCAGAGCACTTTTTGCGATTCGGCACTGCGTCGCTTTAACTGACAATTGCGCGGTCGTGCGACGTTGTACCCAAACAAAATTTGCGTCCTTTTTTTCCCACAAATATATTTGATCACCGATGCGCCATTTCTGATTGCCGCTATAAACAAAAGAAGAGCTACAATTTTGCAAAAAAACCCAAATTTCTTACATTTTGCTAAAATACAAATCCAAAAAAAAAAAACATTTTTTTTCATCGGTTTTGGCCGATTTATATAATTCCTCATATTTGTGATAAAAGAAATCGCAATTGGTGTTTATTGATTGGTTTGCATAAAAGTGGCCGCGTTTACGGATGATGAGAATTCATTTCTGGGGTTTTTATTTTTTACTAGTAATGGTGGCGATCTGCGATTTTTAGTGGTACTTGATATTGGGGCAGACATGTCGGACCATTTTGACACTTTTTTGGGACAATTGCCATTTATACAGCGATCAGTGCTATAAAAATGCACTGATTACTGTGTAAATGCCATTGGCAGTGAAGGGGTTAACCTGGAGGGGGCGCTCTAAGGGTTAACTGTGTTCCCTGGGCGTGTTCTAACTGTGTGTGGGCTGCCCTAGCAGGGGAAGGGAAGTGATCACAGCTTCCATGTAGAGGAAGGATGTGATCACAGCCCTTCCCCCTCTCACAGAACGGAGGTCCGTGTTTACTTACACGAACCTCCATTCTTTCAGTGCGGGGGGGGGCATCGCGGGTAGGCCCCCCCAAACACAGTGAGCGTGCGGGCGCGCCTCCGGCGGCGCGCGCTCACAGTGCACGATCTCGCAGCCGCCGCCGTATGACGGCGGTTTGCGATATCGAGCCACTTTGTCACCATCAACCTGCGGTTGACGGTCGGCAAGTGGTTAATGTGGTTGTAAAGGCTGGAGGTTTTTTTACCTTCATGCATTCTATACATGAAGGTAAAAAACCTCCTGTGTGCTGCTCCCCCCCATAGCCCCCCAATACTCACCGGAGCTCCCTCTCGATCGAGCAACGTGCATAAGAGCTTCGGCTGTCCTGAGGCTCCTTCTCCTCATTGGCTGAGCCAATCACAGCCAGTGAGCCAATGAGGAGAGAGTGGGGGGGCGGGGCCGAGCCATGGCTCTATGTGCCCTATGGAGGCATAGAGCAGTGCTTGGGAGGGAGCATGCACCAGTGCCCCCATAACAAGTGGCTTGTTATTGGGAGCACTGGCCAAGGGAGAGGGACCAGGAGGGCTTGCGGGGGGACCTGAGAAAAAGAGGGCTGCGCTGTGCAAAACAATTACACAGAGCAGGTAACTATGACATGTTTGTTGTTTTTTTTTTAAGCTGAATCTTTAATACTACTTTAACCGCTTCCACACCACGCGCAGTATATTTACTGTGGCAGCGTGGATGCGTCCCGCGAATTGCCGTAAATAAATGGCGATTTGCAGAGTGGACGCTAGGGGGCGCGCGCCGGAGGAGTGTGCCTGCAGCTCGGGCGGACCCGGTGCCCGCCGGCGAGCCGCGATGAGCGGCCACAGCAAAAGAACGGGGAACCACCGATGTAAACACGGCAGTTCCCCGCTCTGTCAGTGAGGACATAGGAGATCTACTGATCCCTGTCACTGGGGCAGTGAGGACATGTACCGCAAATCGCCGTAAATAAGCGGCGATTTGCGGAGTGGCCGCTAGGGGGCGCATGCGCCGTACTCTGGAGAAGTGTGCCCGTGGCTCGGGTGGATCTGATGTCCGCCGGCGAGCCGCGATGAGCGGCCACAGCAAAAGAACACGGCGGTTCCCCGTTCTGTCAGTGCGGGCATAGGAGATCTACTGATCCCTGTCACTGGGATCAGTTAGATCTCTTATGCCCATGGTGGCCCAGCCCCCCCACAGTTAGAACACGTCTAGGGAACACAGTTAACCCCTAGATCTCCCCCTGCAGGTTAACCCCTTCACTGCCATTGACATTTATACAGTAATCAGTGGATATTTAAATTTCTGATCACTATATAAATGTCATTGGTCCCAAAAAAGTGTCAAAATAGTCTGACATGTCCACTGCAATATCGCAGTACCGCTAAAAATCGCAGATTGCCGCCATTACTAGTAAAAAATAAAAAAAAATAAAAACCCCACAAATGAATTCTCATCATCCGTAAACGCGGCCACTTTTGCGTAAACCAATCAATAAATGCCGATTGCGATTTTTTTTTTACCAAAAATATGAGGAAAAATATAAATCGGCCAAAACTGATGAAAAAAATGTTTTTTTATATATTTTTTTGGATTTGTATTTTAGCAAAAAGTAAGAAAAACTGTTTTTTTGGCAAAATTGGCGCTCTTTTTTTGTTTATAGCAGCGATTAGAAATGACGCAGAGGTGATCAAATACCACCAAAAGAAAGCTCTATTTGTGGGAAAAAAAGGACGTTTGGGTACAACGTCGCACAACCGTGCAATTGTCACTTAAAGGGACGCAGTGCCGAATCGCAAACAGTGCTCTGGTCCTAATGTGGGAAATCCTTCCGGGGCTGAAGTGGTTAAAGGAGTTGTAAAGGCGGAAGGTTTTTTATCTTAATGCATTCTATGCATTACGATAAAAAACCTTCTGTGTGCAGCAGCCTCCCCACCACACTCCTAATTACTCACCTGAGCCCCTTCTCTCTGCACCGATGTCCACAAGCGTCTTAGCTGTCCTAGACTCTCCTCCTGATTGGCTGCGACACAGCAGCGGCTCCATTGGCTCCCACGGCTGTCAATCAAAATTAGTCAGACAATCAGGGGAGAGAGGGGACGGGGCCAGGTAGGGGCTATGTGTCTGAATGGATACACAGAGCTCTGACTTGGCTTGGGTGCCCCCATAGAAAGCTGTTTGCTGAGGGGGCACTCACCAGAGGGAGGGGCCAGGTAAGCAAAAGAGGGACCACCTTTTTTTTAAAAAAACAAGCCTTTACAATCATTTTCAAAGTTAAAGCTGACATTTAGCTAAAAAAATAAATCCTTACAGCTGTGGTCACATCACATACCTGTAATGCAGAATGTTCCATGTTGTGCAGGCAGCTGAATCCTGGAGAAATCTTCACTGCAGGGATGCCTATCCTCTTCTTGTTTTTGAGCTTCTGGCACTGCAGTGTTTTAAAGCTTTGGGTTTTCAGGCTGAACAGCACTACAGATTTAACTAAATCTGCGAATTGGGGAGAGGATCCAGTAACTGATCAGACTCTCCTCCATTCATAGACTGTTACATGCAGTGTAATCAATGATAGAATGTAGTAGGAGGAAGGAAGGGGGTGAACCCATGAGATCATCTGTACTGCTGTTCTGTCTGATGACCCAAAGTAGCAACTGAAGTTCAGAGACAGGAAGAGGACAGGCATCTCTATAGTGAAGATATCTCTAGGATCCAAGGATTCAACTGCCTGCACAACCTGGGATATATATTTCATTACATGTAAATAATGTGACTGCTGTAGGGCATTATTTAAACAAAAGTTCAGCTTTAAAGTTTCAGTCTACCGAGAAGTAACAGTTTAGTTACAGGTGCAGTCCGGTGAGCTGAGGCACCCTCTGGCTTCTTATGTCTCTTTAATACTACAAGAGGGAGATTACATAATCCTTACTGTGTCCCACCAGGGAATTTTTGGGTGTTCCCTACCACTTTTGCATGCTCCTGCTCCTCCTGTGTGGCAATCTCCATAATACAAAATATAAAATGCACTATGGGTCCAGACCCAGGAACTCAAGTGCAACAACTACCAAAAAAACACAGAAATATTGGTTTTGTGTAGACAAACCCTTTTAATGATTATTTACTTTCCAGACCAAATTTCTAATAAAAAGTTATAAAAAATAAATGCAAGGATTTTAAAGTTACAACTAAATATGAATAATATGCAGAGTTAGAGCTAATGGGAATGATTTGCTAAAAGTGGTTTACACAGAATATGGTGCAGCAGTGCATGGTAGCCAATCAGCATCCAACTTCAGCTTGTTCAATTAAGCTTTGACAATGAGGCTGGGTTCACACTTGTCCGATAAACGGACCGGCATTGTGAACACAAGTCGCATTACGTCACAAAATCAATGTTTCCCTATGAGAGCTGACACAAGTCGGTCCGACTTTGAAAAAGGTTCCTGTACTACTTTGGTCCGACTTTGGTCCTACTTCAGCCCATTGAATATAGGATGAAAGTCGGATCTTTGTTCTAACTATCCAACTTGTGACATCCGACATGGTGATTACAGCAGCAGTAAAAGGAATTTATCTCACACTGGGATTGTTTTGATTGGTCAAAGGACAAGTCACTATCTCAAAGTTGGAGAAAAATCTTATCTTTGTTCATTCAAGTCGGATGGAAGTAGGACCAAAGTAGGACAGAAGTAGGACCGATGTTGCAGGGCAAAGTAGGATCAAAAGTCTGACCGTTTCTGTGTCGGATAGTGTGAACCCAGCCTAAGGCCGACTATACAAGGAGCAAATTTCTTTCCCGCAACAATGGATTTCCCCACCAACACAGAAAGTGTTGATGCGGGAATCCCTCCCTCCTGCCAGGCCATTGTCTTCTCTGAGCAGGGGAAGCCGTCCCCACTCAACTTGGTACATTCAGCCTGCCCATACACGGTTCAAATCCATGTGTCCGTATATGGCCAGCTTAAATCCTAGAAGCTGATTGGTTACCAGTTTCTGTGTGCACCAGTTTTAGTAAATCCCCCCAATGCATCCTATTAAACGCCAAAATTGTCAAATAGCCAAATATAACTGCAAAAGTAGTAATAAAACTGTAATATGAAAATTAAAGCAATGCCATTTATTGGCTAAGGGCGTATTTATAAAATTTAATTAAATGTGGAGACCAGAAGCAAGGCAGGTGACTGTGATTGGGGCATGATCTTGTGATCACATACAGACAAACAAGCTCTATAATAACTGCAAAAGATCTTATTTGGCCCCAGTTATAAATGATTGGCAAACCAATCAATGCCCAGTTTATAAATATGAGCATGGGAGTGGCAAATACAATGGAGACTAGATGTTTCACAATCGGTCCTTTTATTTGTTAAACATGCCAACGTGTTTCTGAGGTATTTAAATGCTGCCTTCTTTAGGGGTTATGTATCATGCAACCTACCAGAAGGAATCAGCTGATCTCAGCCTGATTTTAGGCACTCTGGGTATAGCCATTTAAAACAGCTGGCTTGTAATATGTTACACCCACTAAGTTTCTGGAGGCTCCATATGCTCAGCAGCAACAGTTGCCAGATGCCCCTAGAAGTTATTTATGATCCTAGATTATATTTAATAATGACTTAATACACAATATGTACACTTAACGTGGCCCGACAATAGTAGATTTTTGAATGTACAAAATC
The DNA here is from genome assembly GCA_018402905.1 of Glandirana rugosa. Classification (NCBI taxonomy): domain Eukaryota; kingdom Metazoa; phylum Chordata; class Amphibia; order Anura; family Ranidae; genus Glandirana; species Glandirana rugosa. Next base: position 185,383 of record BLSH010177566.1, on the reverse strand, counting down.
TTTAGTACATTTGATGACTTGTTGAATGCCAATCAAAAGCATTTCAGAATTTCATTGCTTTTAACATTCGATTTTGGAACATATGGACCAAATTAATATCACATTTCCTGTTATATATTCATTAATTTCAGAACATTTTTTACATTGTGTTTCTCTGCATTTTCTCATCGCTGTGGCCAAAAACAAACATCGATTTGACCTCACTAACAATTAAAAAGTTAAACAAATGCGATTAAAGTGAAACATTGCTAATGGAATTCTATTGGTCTATGGCTAGCTTTAGCAAAGTGTTCTTTGACTTTGCAGCAAAACAAATGTTATCTCCAGTGTCCTCTGGCTTTAATGCTACTGGTCCTTCTGACCTCTGCCCCCAATCAAGCTTGCTGATTTTAATTCTGCTTTCCACACACAGCTTGGTGATACTATAAAGCCTCGTACACACGGGACGACGATCGTATACAACAGGTTGTACTAACGACCGTTGTATGCGATATCGATCGTTCGTATGCGCGATTAGAACAGTCGAACGTACGACAGTCGTACAAGGGAGTTGTATGAGCAGACTAGAAAACTTGGTCGTACCAACAAGCGCTCATACGACCGTTGTATTGTGTGTACAGAGCAGTTGGTACAACAAGTTGTATTGTGCAAAACACGCATGCTCCGAAGTCAGGAATGGACGGATGCTAATTACATGCACCTGAACGTTCTTCTGTGGTCGTACGATCGTGTAGTGCAGTCAGTATGCAAGTTACATAATGCAACATGCGATTTGCGATGATCGTACGTACGATCGTTGTCCCATGTGTACAAGGCTTTAGATTACAACTCTCAGATCACAGTAAAGTTGAGCGCTCTCCGCTCTAACATCACAGCATCTGTGCTTACAGGTTATAAACTTCTCTCACTCTCACAGCATTCATCTATTTTGCAACAACTTTGCATTCCAATAATATTTTACATACATTCCATTAAATAACATTTTAAAAGACATAAAACATATCACTAGCTGAGAAAGTTATATGAAAAGTATATGACCACCTGCAGTCAGTTATGAATTAGCTAGATAAGGCACCAGCATTAACTAAAGAAGAAAAACCAGTACACTGTCACAGCATGGATCTCCGTTACCTGTTCACTGGCTGCAGCAAGGAATGTCTGGGTTGGACTCTTAGTTAAACCAGTTTGTGTGTTAATGTGAATCAGGGCAGGCCCTTCCCTTGGTGTCACATGCTCCTTGCCTTTCGCTGTCACCTCCCATAGTAAAAGGCAACTTCAGGGCCCTCTAATCAGCTGCACTGATCACATGAACATAGGGCTGGGCAGACTCTGGGCACTGATAGTTTCTTAACATGCATCACCAAAAAGAACAATGAACAGAATTCATGCTTAAATGATATACGATATATATGTCTGCAAATATTTTTTTGCATGCAAGTTTTTTTTTCACGAATACTGTAAAAGTCTTATGGAGGTGATATATTGCAAATGAACATGACATTAAAAAAAAAAAAAAAAAAAAATGGTGGTTCACTAAATAAGGCTGTAATGACATTAATAGGTAAACATATAATTGTTTCTAGGCTTTATGTAAAGTATTCTTCCCCAGTAATCCCATTACGAAGTTGCCACCTGCCAATCTAATGCAGGAGGCAAGGGTTACAAACAGCAGGTACCACTGAGGTTACACAGCAAAAATATGTTTACATGAGAAATACATAACTTTCTGTACAAGTCAGCCATATCTTTAAATAGTTACCCGTTTCTTTTTTACGCACTTCATCTGGTCTCCTTATATCATTTATTTATTATTACAGGTACTTATATAGCACCATTAATTTACATATATATAATACATTCACATCAGTTCTTGCCCTTAAGGAGCTTACTTGCTAAGGTCCCTAACTCACATTCATACAAACACAGACCAATTTAGACAGGAGCTGAATTACCTACCAGCATATCTTTGGAGTGAGGAAGGAAACCAATGCAGGCACAGGGAGAACATGCAAACTCCCTGCCGGTAGTGCCGTGGTTGGGATTCAAGCCGACAATTCTAGTGCTGCTAGGCGTAATGGCTAACCACTTAGCCGCTGTGCTGCCCCGCCATACAGTGAGGGAAAAAAGCATTTGATCCTCTGCAGATTTTGTATGTTTGCCCACTGACAAAGACATGATCAGTCTATAATTTTAATAGTAGGTTTATTTTAACAGCGAGAGACAGAATAACAACAAAAATATCCAGAAAAACGCATTTCAAAAAAATTATAAATTGATTTGCATTTTAATGAGTGAAATAAGTATTTGACCCCTTCGCAAAACATGACTTAGTACTTGGTGGCAAAACCTTGTTGGCAATCACAGAGGTCATATGTTTCTTGTAGTTGGCCACCAGGTTTTCACACATCTCAGGAGGGGTTTTGTCACTCTTTGCAGATCCTCTCCAAGTCTTTAAGGTTTTGAGACTGATGTTTGGTAACTCGAACCTTCAGCTACCTCCACATATTTTCTATGGGATTAAGGTCTGGAGGTTGGCTAGACCATTCCAGGACCATAATATGCTTCTTCTTGAGTCACTCTTTTTGTTGCCTTGGCCGTGTGTTTTGGGTAATTGCCATGCTGGAATACCCATCCACGACCCATTTTCAATGCCCTGGCTGAAGGAAGAAGGCTCTCACCCAAGATTTGATGGTACATGGCTCTGTCCATCGTTCCTTTGATGTGGTGAAGTTGTCCTGTTCCCTTAGCAGGAAAACACCCACAAAGCATAACGTTTCCACCTCCATGTTTGACGGTGGGGATGGTGTTCTTGGGTTCATAGTCAGCATTCCTCCTCTTCCAAACACGGCAAGCTGAGTTGATGCCAAAGAGCATTTTGGTCTCATCTGACCACAACACTTTTACCCAGTTCTCCTCTGAATCATTCAGATGTTCATTAGCAAAATTCAGACGGGCCTGTACATGTGCTTTCTTGATTGTACCTCCACCTTTGCAATACGAAACACCCACAAAAGGACGATTCCCTTGTCCTGTTGAAGTGGTGTAGTTTCCTTGCTACCTGTCTCGGTACATGGTAGTTTAGAACCCACTCTCGGAAGAAGGAAGTCGGTCCCGTAACTTTTACCCAGCACCTACCCATAAGGTCGTACCGTTAATGGGTTTTGTGTGCCGGTTCCGTTGTTTTTCTCACTGAGTTCTTCTTCGTATAATACCAGGACCTTACCAGATCGGTTGGAGGTCTGGAATTAGGGTATCTTTTATACACCTCCATCGACTTCCAAGCTCAATGGTTTGTAGTCAGAGTTTTGGAATTTCT
>BLSH010177566.1:154091-164587 GCA_018402905.1 Glandirana rugosa | reverse complement strand
AGGAATAATGTCCCATCATTGATGTCAGTGGGAGGAATAGTGTCCCATCATTGGTGTCAGTGGGCGGAAGAGTGTCCCATCATTGGTGTCAGTGGGAGGAATAGTGTCCCATCATTGGTGTCAGTGGGCGGAATAGTGCCCTTTCACTGGTGTCAGTGGGGAAGTGCCACTGAGAAGGGACCCCCAGAATCATGATTGTTAACTTGCAGACTGGGTGTGGTGGTCTGGCCTGCCTGGAAGGGCTGGGACTGGCTGGGCCCTGGAAGGTCTGCAAGTAAAAAAAAAACATGGTTCAATCTGGTCACTAGTAGCACCTGGCTGGCAGTCCTTGTGACTCCTGAGGCCTATAAATTTCACACTGCAGGGAGGGAAAGGGTCCCTGTCTCTCCCTGTAAAATTTACAGGCCTCAGGAGGACTGCCAGCCAGGTGCTACTAGTGTCCAGATTGAACCATGTTTTTTTTTTACTTGCAGACCTTCCAGGGCCCAGCCAGCCCCAGCCCTTCCAGGCAGGCCAGACCAACACACCCAGTCCAGGCCCTGTCCCTCCCAGGCTCCCTGTGAAATCTACAAGCCTCACTGGCACCATGAAAAAAAATTACTTTGCTTGCCTGGCAGTGGCACTGCTCGCTTGAGTCACTCCAACACAGTCTCTTCCTCGAGTCAGGTAGGCTCAGTAGCACCTTGTCCTCCGGGCGGCTCCGCTCCTCTGTCTTGCTGCAACTTCTTCTTCCCGCCGCGAGTGACTGTCCCCGAGCAACCGCGCTGCCCACACACAGGTCTCTGAGTCTCTCTCCTCTCCGCCGACTCCAAGGCACGCACCATCCGACCAATCCCTCCCTGCCCTATATCACACCGCAGCCCGCACGAGGATAAGTGGGCGTCGCCACACTCCCTGGCTGTCTTCCTACGGCCTAGGAGGATTCGGGGGGACGCATGATGATGATAGTTACAAAAAAAAAAAAGTGATGTGTAAAAAAAAGTCAGCGGCGGACACCACAGGCAGCCCTGTCGGACACCGGTGTCCGGGAGTGGACACCTTGCCTATCCCTGGTGTTGGTGTGTGCTGTGGCCAAGTTGCAGCCTGAATCATCGTGTGTGGGTGTCGTAGCTTCCATTACCAGCTACCCCTGTCTGACCAGCGATCTCCTCACGTCCTTGCAAGATCCAGCTGGGCTGAAGCGCAGTGTGTCCTCGAACCGCTGTACCCTTGAGGAGGGCTCCATCAAGGCCTATCACTGAGGCCCACACCACATCCATTACCAAGAATTGTTGGGACTGGTGAGTGGGCACTTGCCCATTCTGCTATTACAGAGACACTTTACACTGCATGCAGACATCACTGTTTGTCCCTTTACCTAAGCAAGTAGGATCTGGTGCTACACTGACATCCTGCTGAGCAATGGCAGTGCTCCTTTTCCACGAGACACCCTATGTACCCTATGTTACACATTGCCAGTTAAAGAGGAAGTAAACTCTGCTGTTTTTTTTTCTTCCCTGCAAAGTAAAGGCATAATGTGCTAATATGCATCGCATACTAGCACACTATGTGACACTTACCTGCAGACGAAGCCCGCATCGTCCCCTGCTGGAGGCCGTATCCGTCTTTGCCCCGTCTTCCTTCTGGGTCTGCGGACTCCGGCTCTGTGACTGGCCAGAGCCGTGTGACATTACTCCCACGCACGCACGCGGGAGCCGCCGGTCATGGCACACTGCTCTAAAGAAATGGCACCAGTGGCCATTCCTTCAGAGCTTACCTATATATACAGTAAATATCTCCTAAACAGTACAAGTTTAGGAGATATTTACAGTACCTATAGGTAAGCCTTATTCTAGGTTTACCTATAAGTATAAAGAATTAGGCATATGCAAAATTCAGTAATTCGGACGAATCCAAATTTCCAATTTCCAAATTTTTCTGAATCTTTAGTTTTTCCTATTTGAAAATATGGTAATCCGAATATTCGAATACCGCAAATTTGGAAATTCGGTAATCGGAAAAGCCGAAAATCCAAAATTCAAAAATTCGGAAATCCGAAAATGTGAAAATAAGAAAGAACATTTGAAATAATAACTAACCAGTAACTATTAAATTGCAGTTATTGGAATTTCCTTGAAAATATGGCTGTTAGTGATACATTTAATATTTAAGTTCACTAACAGCCATATTTTCAAGGAAATTCCAATACCTCTAATTTAATAGTTATTTATTAGTTAGTTATTATTTCAAATGCTCTTTCTTATTTTTGCATTTCCGAATTCCGAATTTCCGATTTTTCGGATTTTTTATTTCCAAATTTCAAATTTTTGCATTTTCGAATTGCCAAATTCCCGAATCCTGAAATTTCAAATGTCCGAATATCTAAATTTTTCGAATTCCCGAACTTGTGAGAAAATAAAAAAAGAACGGAACGAAAACTAACAGATTTTTCGGCCGTGCACAAGCCTACAAAGAATACAGAAAGGTTTACTCCCTCTTTAGGGTGTTCCCAGGCTACTTCACCTTCTCCCAACAACCAGGATATTTAAATTACTTCTTTCAAAAGAGATAGCTGAAGACCAAAGGCTTCTTTATTCTCTGAGAGACTACAACATATCCCCCCCTCCCACTATTGGGATACAGGGATTGTTGAGTTAATTATATAAGTACAAGTGCCTACGCCCAGGACTCTATTTGCTGACAGAGCGGGTTTATGTGTTTAAGAGTTAATAATTACCTTACTATAAGGACAATGTTATATTTTGTTGCTCCGTTTGGCCTGTGGTGTTGAGACACAGAAGGGAGTGGTGTGACATAAGACAGGTCACCCCTCTGCCCTCCTCCTGCCTGGTTATACCTGAAAAGAGTATTGTTTGCAAAATCTTTACATTTAACCAACCAGCCAAGTATTGCTTATGTGTCACTAATTTATATCATTGTCACTATTGTGTTTTACTTTACACTGTGAAACTTTCCCAGGGGTCAAGTTTATTCCACTGGAGATTTATGCTCATAGTTTTTCAGTAAACATTATTCAACTTTTGCACCTAAAGTGTGTGTCTCTTTGATATCATTGAGAAATGTTTGAACCCAGGATGCATAGGTGTGCGCACATAGGGTGGCAGGTGTGCCTGGGCACACATTAATCGCCCTGTACTGTGCAGATTACCCCTGCTGCCTGGCTGCAGAGAAATGGACGGGGGAAACTCTATCCTCAGTCCCTTTCTCTGTCTCAAAAGTGAGACATCAGGGGTCTGTTTAGACCCATGATATTTCATCAACGACCCACAGCAGGGCTCCTAAATAAAATTGTAAAAAAAATAATAAAATATAATGTAAAAAATAATAATAAAAAAAAAATTGTAAAAAAATAATTAAAATAAAATAAAAATAAACCACTGACACCGATCTCTGCCCTTCTGACATATATACAAACACACTCAGTTTGTTTGCGCTTTGTGGTGCCCACCCTAATGCAATAGGCTGTGCACACCTATGCTAGGATGCCAGAGGTGTCGGAGAACTTGCATGGTCGGGGCAACCAGGGGGGGTACAGATTCAGCAAGCGGCCCTCACGGGGGTAGTGCTACAAACAAGAAATGTGAACTGCCCCTTAACTATTGCTTAGTAGCACTTCCAGGATAGTTCTATATGTTATGCACGTGTCCATTTTATTCTTTATACTCTTTTGTCTTTAACATCTGAATTTCTTTAACCAGCCAATTGAGTTTTTGTTTTTACTGCAGCAGCTTCCAAGAACACGTATAAACATGTAAGTGTAATGTGTATATTTTATTGTATACTAGAAAAGTCCCTTGCATTGTGTAAACTATGACCATATGTTCCTTTCTGAGCAGGAGGCCAATATGAAACCAAAACTTAGCATGAAGATACTTTCCATTTATCAGTGCTGTGTTTATCTTACACTCCATTTTGCAAATAATATAAATGTTTGGTTTGTATAATTTTACTAGGACTGTAATGCTTTTTGTTGTTCTTGTGACATTTCTTGTTGTGGATGTTGCTTGATGGGTTTTGCTATGCCGCCTAAAGTGGGGTACACACTATAAGAAAATCAGGCGAAAATTCTCGTACAGCTAAGGCTTTTTTTTGGTTGTTTATTGTTTTTGATCATGCGCAGTCTTTCTTTTCTGATTTTTCTTGTACGAAAATCATCCGATAATGGTACACATTAGACGAAAATTGGTCGTTCTGTTCCCATCCAAGAAAAATTTTGGAGTTTGTCCATCCAAGAATTTCCGTATGAAAATTCGGAATCTTCTGTCGAAAGTTGTGTACACACTATACGAAAATCATACGAAAATTCTCTGGACGAAAATGTTCACCCGATTCTCTTATAGTGTGTACGAGCCTTTACATGCCCGCTTGTCCTTTTCCACAGCCTGGCTATGCTCTTAGGCCCAAGCACTGCTACATGGGGGGCATGCTTAAAAAATGACTTGATTTGCCCATACATACATTTGATGGAGATGGGGGAATCCTACTTGCTGAGCTTTGTACTCAGCAGGGATCAGCCGAATTTTAATCAATGTATGGGCAATTTGGTTATACAGAAGTCAATGTGCCGATTGACTTCTGTACAACCACTCTGTTGGCTCAGTGGGAGGATTCCCCCATCCACAATGAATGTGTGGATAGGGAAATCAAGCAAGTTTTTGTATCATCTATGGCAGTGGTTCTCAACCTCAGTCCTCAGGTACCTCAAATGGGCCATGTTTTCAGGTTTTCCTTTACTTTGCACAGCTGCTTTAAATCAATATCAATGACATGGCATTGATAAGAGCTATTTTATCCAAAGGGAAGTTCCCAAACATGGCCCGTTGGGGGTACTTGAGAACTAAGGTTGAGAACCACTGATCTATGGGATGCTTATCTCTGGCCCCACCAGTCTATGTGAAAATATGGGAGTTTAGTTGGAAGCTGATACGTTTACACTGTAGTTCCAATAGATTTGTCAAAGTGAACTTTTGCATTCCCAAGTAGACCTTCAATCAAGTAATAGACTACTTTATTGTAATCCAACTCCTCTCCGCAATGTTGCCTTGTTTTGTAATCTGGTTTATTTACTTTTTTTTTCTTTAGCTCCACCATCCCTTTCCAAACCCCTTCTACCCCCACCCCACCCAACAACCAATCTCACCTAGGTGAGAATGGCATCTCTTCCTCTCCTAAAGTTTGGGATATGTAGGGCCGGTGCCAGCCTAAGGCAGCCCAGGTGGCCGCCTGGGGGCGCCAAATCCAGGCATTCTCCACGAGGTGCTTATCCTAGTGCTGGCAGCCAGCCCTGTACTGTTAACACTACCCGCTCCCCTCTTCTGACTCGAGTCCCTGGCCCTGCTACTGCACTCCGCCTCTGCCACATGCAGGGCAGAGAGAGAGAACTTCGGCGGCCCTCGAGGCTGTAGCATCGCTAATGGGGTGCGGGCCGAACCCAGGTGACACCCTTTGGAAGGGACTCCGCACCACCAGCATCTATGCATTGCGCTGACTCGCCTGCTGTCAGAGTTGTCCCTGTCCTGCTTTCCCCACTGTCTCACACAGCAGAGCGGACTGGAGCCAAAGCTACCTCCCCCTTCTGCTCCCTCTTCAGCTGTCTACAGGTACACAGACCGGAGGAGGAACATGCCAAGCTAAGGTCTGAACTCTGCAGTGTATTCTATTGTAGATGGAGGAGGGGCACAGAGTGTGTACTGAGGGGGGAGGGGGGTCTTGACTGAGGAGGGGGTGTCTGTGTAGACTGTACACAGTGTAAGGGGGGGGCCTGTGGTTACTGTAAGGGGGGCTCTATGGTTAGTGTAAGGGGGGATCTGTGGTTAGTGTAAGGGGGTGGCTCTGTGGTTAGTGTAAGGGGGGGGGGCCCTTTGGTTAGTGTAAGGGGGGGCTCTTCCTGATATGTGCCTGCTGTACCATGTACTTGTATGAGAAAATATCCTGTTCTCTTTGTATTGCTTCCTTTGTGTGAAATCCCTGGTGTTCCTGCCAGTCCCTCTGCTTTCCTATTAAAAACTGACCACACTAAGCAGGGGAGCACACTGAACAAAATTTGAGCTGGCGGGCTGCTTAATAAATCATGTTCCTAGGCTTGTAAATCAATAGCATGTCATAATTTAGTAGGTACAGACATATGTGTGTGCAGCCTGTTGCATTAGGATGCACACCCCAAAGTTCAAACACACATACCTTTCTCTGCAGTCTCAGCTGCACAGGGCAGTGAATAAATGGGAAGTGCTCTGTGCTGAGCAGCTTTCTGTTCATTCACAAATTGAAGCATAGTAAGCACAGTTTACTATGCTTCAGTTACAAATGAACACAGTGAGTGAGTGTGTTCACTGTGTTCATTTAGAAAAAGAAGGGGCTGGTTAATGACATTTTGACTAGCTCCTTCACCTGCTCTCCATCCTGAAACCTCCCCGCAGCAGTCGGGGGAAGAGGAGAGGAGGGAAGCCAGAAGCACTGTGGGTGGGGGAAGGGAGGGCAACAGGGGGGAATCCGGGCAGTTGGGGGAATCACCACTGCACATAGTGATTAGGGGGTGCCCAGGCACACCCCCTGTACATGCCTATGGGTATAGCATCATTCTTTGCAGCCTACCAAGGACAGATTTAACGCTTTTCCATATGTACTAGATAAAAAGTCAAAAGTAACAGGTCAGAGCACATATGAAGAAAAGAGTAATAAATTAAAGACTTAAAGCTTTGTTACCTCAACATTTAATATTCCTGATATGTGCCTGCTATACCATGAACTTGTATAAGAACTTATCCCCTTCTTTCTGTTTTGCTTCCTATGTGGGAAATCACTGGTTTTTCTGCCAGTCCCTCTGATTTCCTATTAAAACTGACCACACTAAGCAGGAGAACACACCATAGCCAGTTCTCTAGCTATGCTGGGAACTCAGTGTACTCTCCTCTAATGATCAGACTTGTCCTGACACCCCCCACTGCACAGCCATACACTGGCAAGCTCAGTGTGCTGTTGCTTTTCCTCCCCCCAGCTCTTATGTAGCTGAGAACAGAGAGAATGTGATCACTTATAAAAAAGGGAAAAAGGGCATTTATAATTTTTTTATACATTTTTTTTACAATTACGTTAAATTCCATCCCTGACAGCAGTCCAACGTGAAAACAACAATATATTTTTGAACTGCTGGAATCTGATGCCTGAACAAAGCCCTAGAAGAGAATATTGGTGAAAAAAAATATACATTTACTATGGTCCTTAGCAACATATGTTTATCTTCTATGAAGCAGCCCTTTTATTTAAATATGTCCCTAGACATGTAATCAGACCAAAAAAAGGGAAAATGTTGTGGGAACTCAATTTGAAGCATTCTTCTTTGTAATTCTAAAATACATTTTTACCCCATAAAATGCTACTATGGAAAAGGAAATTCCCAGCAGATAATCAAGCAGTGAATCAGGCTTTGGAGGCAAATTCACAGGAATTCTGTAATGTAAGCAGCGAAAACTGTTACCAGGCGAAGAGAACGATCGAACCACCAGAGGGCACTTTTTCATAAGAATGTTTTATTAATATAGTGCAGGCTTACTTAAACAGTATGTTGTACATGTTTTATCTCTCTCTGATTTAGAGTCTTGTACCATGCTATACAGTGATTTGCACCAAAACTTTGCTGTAAAATTGATATCCTTTAATGACTTACTTAAGATATTAAAGATGCAAGCTTTTGGAACACGTTATTTCCTTTGCCAGGCATTATACAAGCAAAAGAGAGTCAAAGTAAATCTTTTTAACGAAGCCCTGGATAGCAGTAAAAACCACAACAGGAGTTTTTGTTTCCCGCTCCAAATGTAAAAAAATGTCCTCAGCTTGACGCACACTTTAGCCAGTAAGCAGCTTTACTTAAAGCAGTAGTAAATTACATTAAAAAATAAAAATCTAATATTTTGCAGTTTACCAATCATTAAGGGCCGGTTCGCACTGCAGCGATGCGGGAACCCTGCGAATCCACTGAGGGTTCCCGCACCGACTGTCTCCGGACGACAGTTCACACGGCATTATGCGAACTCTGGGGAGTGTCAATACAATGTTAACGACACCCCCACATCAGTTTGCATATCGCAGTGCGAACTGCAAACTCGCACTGGAATCGGATCGTATGATGTGAACCACCATGCGATCCAATTCTGTTCCTGCAAAAAAAAGGGTCCTCTGCAAGTTTGCTCCGATTGCGATGCAAATTCAGCCATACAATCTCTATGGCTGAATTTACATCGCACAGAGATCGCATGTGACTCACACTGGAGTGCGGTGCGAATCATACGCAATCTCCATGTTCGGAGCAGTGTGAACCCGCCCTAAATGCACTAGAATTTTTTTTAAATAATTGTCTTTCCTTTATTTTCACCTGGTGATCCGGCCAGGAACACACTAAAGCCTCGTACACACGATGAGATTATCGGACGAATGATTGTCCTGTTTTTTTCGCATGCTAGTCTCATATCGAAAATGAAGAGGTTACCTCAGTTACAATAATTATCGTACGACAGAATAATAAATTGGAAGTGATGTAATGTGTTGTATTTGTATTGTATTTTTGGCTGAAAACTCTACTGATTAAACGAAAATCGTACAATCTGGTATCAAACAAGAAAATGTTTTGTGATTTTTCCTTCAGATAATTTCACATGATCTATCCTGATCGGCTCTGGAAAGCTGTGTACTAACGATCAGCTTATAGTACCAGAGGCATAACTCGAACCTTCAGGGACCCAGTGCAAGAAATTATGAAGGGCCCCCTGACCCCTGGCCAGGGCCCTTCCCTCTTCCCACTGATCCTTTACTTCTATCGCGGGTCCCTTTATTATGGTACCGCAGCGGGGTCCTTTCACAAGTTCTGCAGCGGGCCCCCTTTCTGCCACCTTCGGGCCTCCCCATGGTGGTAAAATGCCAGGGCCCGGTCACAATTGCAACCTTTGCAATCCTGATAGTTCCCTCACTGGTGTCAGTAGTTTTAATTTTTATTTTCTGTTAATCCTGTGTTGAGATACCAGGGTGCAGGGGCGTTGCTAGGGGGTGGCTATTGGGGCTATAGCCCCGAGTCTGGGGCCCATAGCCCCGAGTCTCTTACTGGGTGGGTGCAGTTCTGCAATTAGCAAGTATGTCTCTCTGGGGACCCTGATGTAAGGGGAATCCACACTCAGGTATGTAACAATATTTATATATATATATATATATATATATATATATATATACACACACACATATATTATATACATGTGTATGCCCACTCAAGCGTATGACTTTCTTTACTTTGCTGCTATGGGCTTTAGCCCCAGATCTTTTGTAGACCTAGCAACGCCCCTGCCAGGGTGCTATGTCTGTCACCTTTTTTAATGTCATTTTTGTAATAAAGATATACCTTTTATAAATTTTCGCCTCGTGTTGTGCCCACAAAATCCGCCTTGTATATTGAGGGAGAATTTCACTTCTTCAATCCTTTGTGTAATTTATTGGTAAATGTTACTGAAGCAACTCACAGTGTTGCAGAAAAGTGAATGCTTGTAGTACAAGAAAGGTTCATCTGTTCCATGGGGGGACGTGCTGCGGTGTAGGTGTGGAGGACCGTAGGTATTGGCAACGCCGGTAGCACCCAGCGCTTCAGGAACACTTGGGTATACACACAGAACTGGCTGCTGACGTCACATCCGGGTCAGGGGTGGAAACTAGCACATTTAGATGGACTTGACTAAGAAATGTATTTATTTATTACAGTCACTTATATAGCATTGTCAACTTACACAGTGCTTCACATACAGTATATAGTGTACATTCACATCAATTCCTGCCCTCAAGGAGCTTACAATCTAAGGTCCCTAACTCACATTCACATACTAGGGCCAATTTAGGCAGGATCCAATTAACCTACCAGCATGTCTTTGGAGTGTGGGAGGAAACCGGAGTTCCCGAAGGAAACCCACACAGGCACAGAGAGAACATGCAAACTCCAGGCAGATAGTGTTGTGGTTAGGATTCAAACTGGCCACCCTAGTGCCACTAGGCGGAAGTGTTAACCACTTAGCCTTCATACTACCAAAATTAAAGCCAAACTCCAGCTAACACTTTTAAGAAGTTACAACTATAACTTTTTTCCTTTTGGGATACAAGCTTCCGATTCACCAATTGTGAAGGCGGATCACCGTGATCCCACCGGTCAAACTTAGGATTGGTGTTGTGATAGACGGACCTCAAACGTACAAGAGAGACACGGACACACCCAAAGGAAGCCCTTGAGGCCAAAGGAGGGTGTGAGGTTTCTGTACGACCATCCAATTAACCTAGGACGGATTTAACCGGGATCATACACTTACACTCAATCCCTGGAATCTAACATTCGAGGAACTCCCGTCCTTAACTACACTTACATGTGATATATGACATACACTTCGTGACACATTCAACTGTTACGATATATTCACTGACATTATTTATTTATGTAAAGAATCAGTTCAGGTAGATTTACACGATCAAAGGTG
>BLSH010177566.1:106572-134327 GCA_018402905.1 Glandirana rugosa | reverse complement strand
AGGTCTTCCATTTGTCTGTTGATATTCATGAGGTGTGTTGAGTGGGAGGAGGTGACAGATTCCAGCCTTTTAATTGCTCTGTCTCTGTGTTTTCCTGCTTTCTCGTTTGTTGCTATTTGTTCCGTCAGGACCAGTATGTCAGCTTTCAGGTCTGTTATCGCGGTGGTGAAAGATTTTTTGATGTCTGCCGCTATTTCTGTCATCTCCCCTATTGTAAGGGGTTGGTCTTGATTGGTGTTTGTTCTATTTGTTCTGTCTGAGATTGCAGAAGCATCATCATCAAAGTCCTCATCGTCTGTGAAGTCTTGTGTGGGATTTTTCATGTTTGAAGGTTCTTTCCCCTTTTGTGAGTGACTTTTAAATATGTCAGCAATGTCTTGTCCGGATGTACCCGCTAATGAGCGTTGGGATCTGGTTTGTGATCCTGGGTGGGTTAAGGATTTTTGGGGTTTCCCCATCTTGCTTGGTGATCCTAGTTGCTGGTGAAGGAAATGTGATTTCCCTATGTCACTGGTTATTGTGACATTCTAGCGTTTTGTCTGTATGATATTAAAAAGTGAGCCAGTAGTTGTAAGTAGGAGCGAAGTGACTGTAAAGAAGTAGTCAGTTGATGACCCTGTATGTTTCTAGTTGTACCAGCGAGGGTTTAAACTCCTTTGGTTTTTCTACTGGATACTTTCAGCACTGAAACAGGATGGTACAGCTTGTAGTCAGTTTCTTCACAGAGAGGTGCTGCAGTCAGTATTGTTATGTACTTGAGCTCAGTCTTTGCTCCTCAAATTCAGGCCCAGTCGGCTTATGTGCTGGTGATTGAGAATTGAGAATGTGGGATCAGTGTCTTGAGTTTTGATTAAACTCACATCCTGTAGGTTCGGGGTTGGTTGTTTGGTGATGGTGGGTTAAGGGGGGGTTTGATGGTAGGAGAGTATTCTGGTGATGTGAGGCTCTGATTGTGTGAGGCTCTGGTTGTGGCTGATAGGCCGCGGCCGGGTCTCAGTCTTTTATATGAGCTCTCTGGGTTGCCCTGGGTGATTCCCGGGTGTCCCTGCTGGTTTAGGAGGTATTGAGGGAGTATAAAACTGTTTTTGAGGTGTGGGGTAATGGAAATTAGGTGCTTACCCCGCCGTAGATATCGCGGCCTAGTCTCTGGTGAAGCCGCGGCCTCAATTTCGGGTCGGCGGTTCCGCGATCTCCGCGTCCGGCGGCCGATTCTCCCGATTTTGGTATCGGGTTGAAGGGCTTGATGTGGGGAGGATGATGGATGGTGTGTCTCCTCTTTTCCCCTTGTATAATGGCAGGATGGCTCTGGTTTTCTTGATACTCGGTCAGAGCTCTTCCTGAGCGCGTCCGTCGCCGTGAGCCGCTAGCCACGCCCCCCGAACTCTTTTTCATTTATGAACTTTCTGACCCTTCAGCATTATACATCCTTTATCATTAGGACTGTGAATTGTTTATGTAGCATACAGGGTTATCGCTAATCTACACATTCAGTGTGTTTATCTGCTCTTGTTACCTCATTATTGATATCCTGCATTCAGTATTTCAATGGATGGCTAGTGTGGATAGGCCTCAGCAATTATTGGGCTAGGGGGCATGTGTCACTATGTGGCAGTCTGTGTTGTGAAAATCCTGAACTCGAGTAACTGGCAATAATAACAAGTGAGCTTATAGCATGTAGCGGTGTGGTATGGGTTAAGAACCCTCTCACCCATTCCTTTATGGTAGCGGTGCACAACAATGGCCTTGCTGCTGGTGATCCCGCTTTCTTGCTACCCTCCCGCAGATGTAGTGGTGCCGATGATCGACCTGTCTGCCTGCAGGATCGACTATACTGTCTCTTAGTACCATCAGCGATCTGGAAATCCCCTTTTCCACTCTCGATCCATTCCGGCCTGTGGTCTTCTAGATCAGCCTCTCCTCTCTCACACATCCTGTCTCCTTCCTGGCTTCTCCTCTCCTCACCTTCAGGTTTCCGGGCTTTCTTTTTATCTGCTCATGCCCCTGTTGCTCACATGGGATTTGTAGTTCTCTTCCAGCTTGTCTGAATGGAAAGTTCCTCCATGCAGCATACAAGTTCCAGCATTCTTAGCATTGCTCTATTAGTTTCTGTGTCCACTATACTGCAAAGCACTGGCATCTTGTGGTCATTTTATAATCTGCAATCAGTAACAATGCAGTGTGTTACATATTTATAACATAAAGACTTTTCCAAAATTATGTAAATGTACTTAAAGTGATTGTAAAAGCTTGTTTAAAAAACAAAAAAAAACCAAACATGATATACTTACCACCTCTGTGCAGTTGGTTTTGCACAGAGCAGCCCGGTTCCTCCTTTTCTCGGGTCCCTCTTTGCTACTCCTGGCCCCGCCCTCCAATCGAGTGCCCCCACAGCCAGCAGCTTGCTACAAGGGGCACCTGAGCTGAGTCGGAGCTCTGTGTATCCATTCAGACAAGGAGACCCGACCCGACTCTGCCCCTTCTCTCCTCGGATTGGCTGACTGACTTTGATTGACAGCCATGGGAACCAATGGCGCCGCTGCTGTGACTCAGCCAATCAGGAGGAGTGTCTTGGATGGCAAAGACACTCGTGGACATCAGGCCCATCTTAATAGCATCATGGGCCCCTGGGCAAAGTAATGCATTGGGGCCCCCACAAGGCTGCACTACTCCTCACCAAACGCAACCCATTTAAATAAAAGGGTCTTCGCTGCAAGTTCACAGAACCGGGGGTGATGCAGCATTTAGAGCAGGGGTAGGCAACCTTTGAGAGGTGGAAAACTACTTGAACAACATAAATGATCAAAGATCACCAGGGGGTAAATAAATGAACTAGCAAAGCCTAACTAAATAGTAAGAATGACACAAGGAACATTTAGAAGACTTATAATAAAACTAATGTCATTGTAAAAATATAAACTTAGCCTGACTTCAGTGAGCAACTAGTTTCAGGCCTGAATGTAGGGCAGTGTATAGAGATCAGCAATAGGTAGGGCAGCGTATAGAGGTCAGCAATAGGTAGGGAAGCGTATAGAGGTCAGCAATAGGTAGGGCAGCATATAGAGGTCAGCAATAGGTAGGGCAGTGTATAGAGGTCAGCAATAGGTAGGGCAGCGTATAGAGGTCAGCAATAGGTAGGGCAGTGTATAGAGGTCAGCAATAGGTAGGGCAGTGTATAGAGATCAGTAATAGGTAGGGTAGCGTATAATGGTCAGCAATAGGTAGGGCAGCGTATAGAGGTCAGCAATAGGTAGGGTAGCGTATATGGTCAGCAATAGGTAGGGCAGTGTATAAAGGTCAGTAATAGGTAGGGCAGTCTATAGAGGTCAGTATTAGGTAGGGCAGTCTATAGGTTTCAGTAATATGTAGGGCTATCTATAGATGTCAGCAATAGGTAGGGCGGTATAGTATAGGAGGTCAGTAGGGCAGTGTGTAGAGGTCATACTATAGGAGATGGTCAGAGACTGCAGACATAATACAGGAGATGGTCAGAGACTGCAGACATTGTACAGGAGATGGTCAGAGACCGCAGACATAATACAGGAGATGGTCAGAGACCGCAGACATGATACAGGAGATGGTCAAAGACTGCAGACATGGTACAGGAGACGGTCAGAGACTGCAGACATGATACAGGAGATGGTCAGAGACTGCAGACATGATACAGGAGATGGTCAGAGACTGCAGACATAATACAGGAGACCGACTTCAGTGAGCAACTAGTTTCAGGCCTGAATGTAGGGCAGTGTATAGAGATCAGTAATAGGTAGGGCAGCGTATAGAGGTCAGCAATAGGTAGGGCAGCGTATAGAGGTCAGCAATAGGTAGGGCAGTGTATAGAGGTCAGTAATAGGTAGGGCAGTCTATAGAGTTCAGTAATAGGTAGGGCAGTCTATAGACATCAGCAATAGGTAGAGCGGTATAGTTTAGGAGGTCAGTAGGGCAGTGTGTAGAGGTCATACTATAGGAGATGGTCAGAGACTGCAGACATAATACAGGAGACGGTCAGAGACTGCAGATATTGTACAGGAGATGGTCATAGACCGCAAATATAGTACAGGAGATGGTCAGAGACCGCAGACCTAGTACAGGAGATGGTCAGAGACTGCAGACATAGTACAGGAGATGGTCAGAGACCGCAGACATAGTACAGGAGATGGTCAGAGACTGCAGACATGATACAAGAGATGGTCAGAGACTGCAGACATAGTAAAGGAGATGGTCAGAGACTGCGGACATAGTACAGGAGATGGTCAGAGACTGCAGACATAGTACAGGAGATGGTAAGAGACTGCAGACATAGTACAGGAGATGGTCAGAGACTGCAGACATGATACAAGAGATGGTCAGAGACTGCAGACATAGTACAGGAGATGGTCAGAGACTGCGGACATAGTACAGGAGATGGTCAGAGACTGCAGACATAGTACAGGAGATGGTCAGAGACAGCAGACATAGTACAGGAGATGGTCAGAGACTGCAGACATAATATAGGAGATGGTTAGAGACCGCAGACATGATACAGGAGATGGTCAGCAGGTAAGTATGATATTCTTTTTAGATTAAAGAAAAATATAATACCTCTTAGTATCACTGAAAATAGCATTGGGGAGTTTTTGGCAGCAACTTAAATGCAAGGGGGAAAAAGGGAAGGCAATACAATTAACAAGAAACATACTGTTTCAAGATAAGTAGAGGTCTCCAGAGGGGAAGGAGTATAGGGAAATATCAGGAATAAAGTAGACATTATAAAATGAGTGCACCCCACCACAATGTACTAGGCACACACTGCACAGTATACACAGACCGAATGGGTGCAGTAGAGATGGGGGATGTGAGATTACACTCACCCCGATCATAGAGATAAGGATGACAGGCTGCTCTCTCCTCGAACCTCCGGAGCGCTCCTACCATCCCCCTCACAGCTCACTCAGCCGTGCTCTTATCAGCATTGGCCGGGAAACCAACGGTCCAGAGAAACTTCAGAGTCAGAGGGCAGTTATTTTTTCTAGTGCTGGGAAATGCAGCACTAGAGGCTGCCGGGTCCTCCCTGCGCCTGATTGGCTGTTAGGACGCTAGCAGCCAATGGTGTTCACACACAGGTGGACAGTGGAGCAGACTGACGGGGCATGGGAGACAGAAAAAGCAGCTCCTACACGAAAGTGGTGGCCGCGGACACTGGAAGGACCACTGGAGGACACCCAGTGTCCAAGTCAATTCTGCATTCCCCTAGATAGAAGCCGACTTTGATTGGGCCCCAAGAGCACTTGGGGCCCCTGGGCTGTGCCCAGGTGTGCCCGCTCGGAAAGACGGCCCTGGACTGGACATCACTGAAGAGAGATTGGGCTCAGGTAAGTAATTAAGGGGTGCTGGGGAGGCTGCTACACACAGGTTTTTTATCTTAATGCATAGAATGGATTAAGATTAAAAAAACTTTCTGCCTTTACAACTCCTTTAATACATTTTTTACACCACTTTACAATCAATATATGTTAGATTTATTTCATGGTTCTATGACTATTGACCCACACCTAATGTATATAAGTATAGACAAGGTAAAAAGTAATCTGTAATGAAGATCTGCTTTTTCCTGTATTCTGCACAATATTACAGTACTCATCTCTTCAGCTATTAACGACTAGACAGTGAAAACAGATTGTGGCATCATTTCCTGAACAGCTGGCTGCTGAAGTGCAAAGTCTTAGTATAGTAAAAAAAGACATAAAAAAAGATAATTGATATAACTGTGCAGCCAGACTAGTAAAACCATTGTGAAAGTACGAACATTGCTTGGAGGAGGCTGGAAATGTACTGTCATGAAAAGTAACTAGTGAACCAGTTATACATTGTTTGCAGATGACAGAACTAGGCCCAGGTGATCAATAGATGAATCAAGAATGTCATATTTATTATATTTATTTAATATGATGCAAACTACAAATACATAAGCTATTTACAGCTAGTTAGAATTCCCAGAGAGTTAAGAATCCCTGTGGTATACCTTTCATCTGAGACTATATAATCCCCTGCAACCATCTTCATCAGATTTTCCACAAGACTTCTGGGTAGGATGGCAGCCTCTTGTCACACGATTTTGTGCTGTGCAATTGCCTTCTATTGCTTTAGGGCTCTTGCACATGAGCCATTTGAGCCCCTTCAGCAAAATTGCCAACGTATTTCCGCTGCCCAGGCAGCCCAGCTGCAACGTAAAGCCTGTCACTGACTAGAATGACCGACTATTGCTGTAGTCGTATATATAGTGTTGTTTTTGTAAACATTAGCACAGTTTAAGGTGTATGCAAAAATAAAAAAATTTAAATTCTTTGCATAAGACTGTATGCTGTACTGACTATCCATACGCCTGTGTGTGTTCTGTGCCCTTAGGCTGGCCATAGATGGTGCAAGTCAGTGTTGATGGGGGGAATCCCTTCCTCTGAGCCATTGTGTTCTCCCAGCGGGGGAGGGAGCGGGGGAAGCTGTCCCCACTGGGAGAACACAGTGGTTATTGCTAGCAGCTATAACAGCATCTAGTAATTATTGCATGTAAAATACGGCAGGCTGGTTGTACTCAAGTCAACTTGGGTGCATTCAGCCTGTCCATACATGGGTCGAATCTCGGCCAGTTCCTGCTGAACCGGTCGGGCTTTGAGCCGTCTATGGCCGGCTTTAATGTATGCTTAGTGTGTATGAGTGAGTATGTTGTGTCTAATGTAATGGTAATGTCATTACATGCAGAGAAGGTGGGGGCATGCAACGACTGAAGCTCTGAAGCAGACAATGCACTCTACCTATGTTTGCTTGAGCAAAATAGACTTTGGTGCTGGGAAACGACTTAAAGCGGAGTTCCACCCAAAACTGGAACTTCCGCTTGCCGGATTCCTCCCCCCCTTAGGTGTCATATTTGGCACCTTTCGGGGGGGAAAGGGGGAGAGGATACCTGTCTTTGACAGGTGTCCTTTACCCCACATCCAGGAGCCTGGCCTGACGTCAGCAGCCCGGCTCCCTTCTCCTCCCTCCTCCTCCGCCGCTGGGCCAGTGAGAAAGCGCAGCGGCAGCTTGCGCATGCGCAGTAGGGGCCCATGTGAAGCCAAAAGGCTCCACTGCTGGGTTCCCTTACAGTCAATGGCGGTGGTAGCACTCGATCAGCCAATACAAAGATCGGTGGCGGTGCCAACATCGCTGGATTCCAGGACAGGTAAGTGTCCTAAAGTTAAAAGTCGCCAGCTACTGTATGTGTAGCTGCTGACTTTTAATTTTTAAAGGGGCGGCGGCGGGCAGCGGACCTCTGCTTTAAGTTTTGTTAATGTTCATGTTCACCTAATGGTTTTGCATTATCATTTCCCTTTTCTTTGTCCTACAGTATATGTTCTCTGAGGGTATATGTGCAAGAATTCCAGAGTGGGGGAACATCAGACCGGACATACAGTATATTATATATACAGTTGTGTTCATAAGTTTACATACCCTGGCAGAATTTATGATTTCTTGGCCATTTTTCAGAGAATATGAATGATAACACAAAAACATTTCTTTCACTCATGGTTAGTGTTTGGCTAAAGCCATTTATTATCAGTCAACTGTGTTTACTCTTTTTAAATCATAATGGCAACAGAAACTACCCAAATTACCCTGATCAAAAGTTTATATACCCTGGTGATTTTGGCCTCATAACATGCACACAAGTTGACACAAAAGGGGTTTGAATGGCTATTAAAGGTAACCACCCTCACCTGTGATCTGTTTGCTTGTAATTAGTGTGTGTGTGTATAAAAGATCAATGAGTTTCTGGACTCCTGACAGACCCTTGCATCTTTCATCCAGTGCTGCACTGACGTTTCTGGAGTCTGAGTCATGGGGAAAGCAAAAGAATTGTCAAAGGATCTGTGGAAAAAGGTAGTTAAACTGTATAAAAGAGGAAAGGGATATAAAAATATATCCAAGGAATTGAGAATGCGCGAAAACTCTAATCTAGAATGTAGTTTTAAAAAACACATGTATATGCTGTATCAAGGACTAGTTTTGCATACTGATGCATGCTGATTTTCATGCTGGGAGAGAACAGAACTTTAGTAACTGGATTGCACTGTTTTTGCACAATTATTACACAAAATAATTGATGTTTATGCATATGCATATGTATGCATGTGCATATATGCACATTTTTTAAGTTTGCAACTTTTGATATTTTTGCACAGATTTATATGATATTTACACCCACAAGAAGGGTTTGATTTATTATTGGTTTATTTTATGGTTTTCAATACTAAGCACTTTTTTTTATCAGATATTTGATATCACTGTGTACAGTGATACAGCTTCTAGTGAACTAGGTGTATGATTTTAGCACCTACCTTGAAAAGATGTACAACTATAAAGTGCAGCATTAAAAGGTTATAAAAAACAGCTCTCACTAATAAATCTCTCCATTATAAAACCAGTGCCTACTATTCCATATACTGTGCAATATAACCCAGATCATTTGTGAACAGAAAAGTAATGCCTTAATAAAAAAAAGAGTGAAAAAAAGCCCTCATCCAGTCCCCGAAGTGACAAATCAAGTGTTAGCTCAGTGAAATCTTTGTATTATAAATTGATACCTTAAAGTGGTTGTCAACCTGTGACAACCACTTTAACCTACAGGTAAGCCTAGATAAGGCTTACCTGTAGGTACCCCGCATATCTCCCAAACCTGTACGGTTCAGGGGATATGCAGTGTTTTGCATGTGCCGACGTCATGTTGGCACATGTGCAGTGAAGAAGCGGCCTCCGTGCTGTTACTCCACTGACCCTGTGCCATGACTGGTGGCTCCTACGCGCATGCGCGGGAGTGACGTCACGCGACTCCGGGAAGTCACAGAGCCGGAGTCGCGCCCCTGGAAGGAAGAGGGGCAGAAGATGGACGCGGCCTGGAGCGGGAACATCGCTGGACGTCGCAGGCTACGTTTGCAGGTAAGTGGCTACGATGCATAGTAGCCCATTATGCTTCTACTTTACAGGGTTATATTGAGGAAGTTAACCCAATATGGGTTTACTTCCTCTTTAACTGTGTATAATGTGCAATGGAAAACCACGATCATAGATACTTTTTTTGTACAAGAGTGTGCAAAAGCTATATAATTTTCTTTCGCTCTGAATCTCATGGTTGCACTTTAATACATCACTGCCCCCCCCCATACATCAGTGTCTTTAGCCTATCCTTCAGATCATAGCCCCCTTTACATTACATCCTCCTCTTTACATCATTATCCTCAGCCCCCCTTCGCACCACAACTCCCCCTTTACATCAGTGTCAATAGTCCCCCATTACATCACAGCCCCCCCTTTAAGGCAGTTCCAGTGTGTCCTCAGTTCCCCTTCAAATCGCAGCCCTGCTTTACATTGGAGTTTCCCTTTACATTGCAGTGCCCTTCACATCACAGAGCCCCTTTACATTATAGTGTCCCATCATAACACAGTGCCTCATTATGTCAGTGACAGTGCCCCTTACATCATTGTAAAAGAAGACCAGTAAACAAACGCGCATTGGCACGCATCCGCAGGCACACGAGCATGAGCACAAGAAGAAACATGCATGCGAGCGCCAGTAGGCGTGCACGTGCACACACTGGTGCCAAGCAGGCTATTTAAACCAAGCAGTGAC
The DNA here is from genome assembly GCA_018402905.1 of Glandirana rugosa. Lineage (NCBI taxonomy): Eukaryota > Metazoa > Chordata > Amphibia > Anura > Ranidae > Glandirana > Glandirana rugosa. The sequence continues at coordinate 124,690 of BLSH010177566.1, read as the reverse complement.
ATGAACACATTGCTGAGTGGTCTTTCAGCTTGTTCCTGTTTGCCTGTGCCCTGACCCATTTCCTACCTACCTGTGTTTGACCCGGCTTTACCTGAACTCTCCTCTGGACTTCCGCCTGCCTACCTGTGACCTTGGCCTGTGTTTGACTCTGCTCCTGTCTCATACTCCTTTACCTTGCTGCCCGATTGTGTACCAAACCCAGCTTGTATCCTGTTCCTGCTTCAGACTCACGCTTGTGTACCTGCACTGCCAGGCTGTTGATGATCCCCTGGCTTATGTTCCAGCTATGCTCCTGCCTGCTGATCAAGCATCATGGAGTTCCAGGTACCTGTCTGGTGATCCACAGCCATCAAGTTCCTGTCAAGCCTCAGCTGGCGCCACCTGCTATACCGGCTCTCATGCCACTCTGTGTCCTACACTCCCTGTCATCTCTATCAGGGGTGTTGGACAAGAGGTGCAAGAGGATCCCCCTCTACAGCTCGATCTCCACCAGGTACGTGACAGTACCACTTGGCCAGATGTCAGAGATCGAGAGAGGAGCTTGCAGCTGCTTCGTGGATAAAGACTTTGCTTAGCATCATCAGATTCTTCTACAAGCACTCACCAGTTATCTATCCATCTGGCTGATGGATCTCGTCTCAAGAGACTTGCCCACTGCTGGCTATATCTGATACTGGCCACCAGGAATACTTACATTTGGACATTATTCCATCTCCTTTGTTTTCCGTTATTCTTGGCATCCCCTAGTTACAAGCACACAGCCCTCAGATAAACTGGGGATCAGGGGAAATGACAGTCTATTCCTGTGGAATCTGCACCCCTTCTAGGGTACATTCTGACTCTTCTGTATCATAGTTTGTACCTTTAGTTTACCATGAATTCTTTTGATAAAAGGAAAGTGGACATCTTGCCACCCCATCGCCCGTATGACTGCCCAAATGAACTTTTGCCAGATGCTGAAATACCTTTTGGGCACATCTTCCTTCTCTCCAAACTGGAACTTGAAGCATTACGCCACTACATGACTACATAACTACTATGATAATCTGGAGAAACTCCAGATCTGGCCTTCCACGTCCCCTGTGGGCGCTGGGATTTTCTTTGTAGAGAAAAAAAAATACTCCCTGCATGCCTGTGTTGATTACCGGGAATTAAATAAAATTACTGTCAAAGGCAGATATCCTTTGCCCCTGGTTCCTGAACTTTTTCAAAGCTTTAGGGCAGACACTGTATTCACAAAACTTGACTTACGAGGAACATACAATTTAGTGCGGATTCGTGAAGGGGACGAATGGAAGACATCCTTCTGCACTAGATTCTGACATTTCGAATACCTCATCATGCCCTTTGGGTTGTGTAATGCTCCAGCAACATTCCAGCATTTTGTCAATAACATTTTCAGAGATTTTCTTGACCTTTTCATGATTGTTTAGCTTGATGACATCCTAATTTTTTCAACATCCATCAAAGTACACCTTGAACATGTTAACCACTTGCGAGCCACCTTGCGCACATTTACTGCGGCAAATTGGCTCCGCTGCGCAGTTCGCCATCTATAAATGGCAATCCGCGCAGCTGCAGTTGCGGGTGGGCATGCGTCACCTGCAGCATGCTTTTGTGCCCGCTGCATGCTGCGTGAGTGTGGCCGTGGGTGGGGCGGACTCCCACACAATTAGAACACAGTGAGGGAACACACTTAACCCCTTGATCGCCCCCTTAGTGTTAACTCCTTCACTGGCAGTGACATTTATACAGTAATCAGTGGCTATTTATAGATCTGATTGCTGTATAAAAGTCAATGGTCCCAAAAAAGTGTCAAAAATGTCCGATCTGTCCGCTGCAGTATCGCAGTCCCAATAAAAATTGCAGATGGCTGCCATTACCAGTAAAAAAAAAAAATAATAAAAACGCCATAAATGAATTCTCATGGTTTGTAGATGCAATAACTTTTGCACAAACCAATCAATCAACGCTTTTTGCGATCTTTATTTATCAAAAATATGAGGAAGAGTATATATATCAGCCTAAACCGATGAATACATTTGTATTTTTTTTTTTTGGATACGTATTATAGCAAAAAATAAAAAATATTGTTTTTTTCAAAATCGTCGCTCTCTTTTTCTTTATAGCGCAAAAAATAAAAAACATCAAATACCACCAAAAGAAAGCTCTATTTGTGGGAAAAAAGGACGGCAATTTAGTTTGGGTACAACGTCGCATGACAGCACAATTGTCAGGTAAAGCGACGCAGTGCTGAATCACAAAATGTGCTCTGGTCAGGAAGGGGGTAAATCCTTCCGGGGCTGAAGTGGTTAAAAAAAGTTCTTGGCCGACTAAGAAACCGTGGATTGTACACAAAGGCTGAGAAGTGCAAATTCAAGAAAGAAACGATCCAATTCTTGGGACTTATCATTTCCACTTCAGACATCCCCATTGATCCTCAGAAGGTCAAGTCTATCCTCGACTGGCCCACTCCAACAGACAGGAAGAGCATGCAAAGGTTCATAGGATTTGCCAACTTTTACCGCAAGTTCATTAAGAATTTCTCTGCTATCATCTCTCCTGTTACCCAGCTGACAAAGCAGAATACCCATTTTCAGTGGACACCTGCAGCACGCACGGCGTTCAACCAGTTAAAAACTTTGTTTACCACAGCACCTATCCTGCAACATCCAGATCCTGCATTGCAATATGTCCTTGAGGTGAATGCTTCAGAGAATGCTGTGGGTGCCATTCTGTCACAGCATCAGGAGATGAAGTCTCTGTTACATCCCATTGCCTTCTTTTCCAGGAAACTCAGCCAGAAAGGAACTATGATGTGGGAGACCGGGAGCTACTGGCTATAAAAACAGCCCTAGAAGAATGGCGTTACCTGTTAGAAGGGGCAGCTCACCCTATTTTGATCTTCACTGATCATAGGAGACAAGTTTGTTTATCTACTGCCAACCTAAAATTGTCATGCCCATCCAAGTACCCGGGCCCTAGATATATTGGTCCATTTTCTGTTAAAAGACAAATCAATCCAGCAGCTTATGAACTTTCACTCCCAGAGATATACAAGATCCACCCTGTCTTTCATGTGTCCTTGATAAAAGCCGCAAGATTAGACCCATTCCTTGGTCATGAGTCAGGTCCACCAGCACCTGCGATAGCCACGGATGTGGTTTTTCTACAGGAGACGCACTTTGTGGCGAGTGCACCCCTAAAATGCCTCAATATCTATTTGATCAATGGTTTCATGCAGTATCCCCAGTCTCAAGAGCCAGGGGAGTGACAATTGCAATAAGGAGGGGATACCCCTTTGTGTTGGAAAAAACTCAAATAGATGCAGAGGGAAGTTACCTTTTTTAAAGGGTGCGATAGGCAGGCAGAAATATACATTGGCATCCATGTTGGTATTGGGAGGAGATTTTAATGTTACACTAGACCCTGACCTGGACACCTCAACGGGCAATACAACACTCTCATTCAAGGCCCTCAGGCTTGTTAAAAAAAACTGTTAAAATCTCTTCACTTAGTGGACTGTTGGAGGGTTATGCATGGTAAAGAGAAAGATTATAGCTATTTTTCTAAGACACATAATATGTATTCACGACTGGATCTAATGATGGTGGATCAGTATTACCTGGGAGAGGTCTGCTCCACCACCATCGGACCGATTACGATCTCAGACCATGCTCCGATCGCTATGGTGCTGCGAGTGGGAAATAAGAGCCAGGGGGGAATTGACATGGAGGTTAAATGAATCCTTACTAGATAATAAACGATTAGTGGAAGACATAAGACAAAAGCTGGTGAGGTACTTTAAGATAAATACATCAGAAGAGGTATCGGAACAAGCAGTATGGGAGACCCATAAGGTAGTAATTAGAGGGGAATTGATAGCCCATGGATCTTGTATTAAGAAAGAGAAACAGAAAGAACATGAGTATCTGCTGGGGAAGATAAGTGAGCTGGAAAGTAAACATAAAAAAAACTTAGATCCGGAAGAGGCCCAACGACTGGAGACATTGAGGGGCCGTCTTTCATGCTGCTTGGATAAGAAAATTAAAGATAAATACAGATTTTTCGCTAATCACTCTTATGAGCAAGGGAATAAATGTGGGCGCTTATTAGCTAAACAGTTAAAAAAACAACAAGATATGCGACATATCCACAGTTTGTCTGTTAAGAATAGGCAAGTAGTGGAAACTAAAGCTATAGCTGCAGAATTCCAACATTTTTATACAAAATTATACAATATCCCCCCAGTCTTCAAGAAAGACGAGAAAGAACAGCAAAAGAGTGAAATTAGAGCATATTTAAAAGATGCTGCGTTGCCTAGATTATCAGCCAAAACGATAGAGGCAATGGAACGGCCAATTACAGCAGGGGAATTGAAACAGTCAATAAAGGCCTTACCAAAGGGCTGGATGGCTATTGCAATTCTTATTAAAAAAATTCTCGGACAAGCTGATAACACCCCTTTGTAAGTATTTTAACTTAATAACAGCTTCAAATCCTCTGCCCCCAGAAGCCCTGCTGGCATACGTCACGGTTTTGCCACAGCAGGTGAAAGACCCGCAGCATTGTGCCAGCTATAGGCCCATCTCCCTCTTAAACTCGGACACTAAGCTTCTGGCGAAGATTCTGGCCTCGCGGATGCAGGACCATGTGGGCCTGGTATATCTGGACCAGACTGGCTTCATGAGGGGACGCGAGGCCAGGGACAACACAATTCGAGTAATGCATGTCTTGCACTGGTCGAAGTATGGACCAGGAAGGACGCCAAGAGTGATCCTGTCGATGGATGCCGAAAAGGCCTTCGACAAGGTAAATTGGGTCTTTATGTCCGAGGTGCTGGGGGAGATGGGTCTGGGGGATTGCATGATGGGGTGAGTCATGGCACTATATGCAGATCCAAGAGCCAGAGTAAAGGTCAATGGGACTCTATCAGACCAGCTTTATATATGAAATGGGACGAGACAGGGGTGTCCCCTGTCACCCCTGATATTTGCGATGACCCTGGAGCCGTTCTTGCGGGTGGTCAGGGGGAACATAGGAATACAGGGGGTTTGGGGTGGTGTTTTTTTTTTTTTTCCCAGGATACCATGCATTACTCATAAATAATGAAAGGGTTAGTGGAATGGGCAGGGTCAGAGACCAAGCGAGTGGCGAGCACAAGGATTGGTAGCACCAGGGGGGGTAGAGGGAGGCGGAAGTGGTTTGTATTGGAGTGGGTAGGTTTTATGGCGAAGGGATGAGGGAGTTTCATGAAGTGAATTTAGTAGAATTATAGCACAGATTATAGATTAATGCAGTGTGATTGATTATGGTATAATGCATGGATGGAAATGGTCACTTTACATGTAAGAAGTAATAATAAGGTGATGGGGAAGGGAAGTACATATTAAGTAACAGTCACAACAGGGAAACTGTTCACCCACAAGTGATATCACATTCAATTTTATACACCCTCATGTTGGAGAAGATAATGAGGATGAAGAGTGAAGAACTCCGGCTTGTTGTCGGACGTAGGAACTTCCTTTGCTCCCTCTTTTTTTTTTTTTCACTTACTTACTAACTTCAAATTCACTTAATTATGAATTGATATGACACTAGCACCTTTTCCTATTTTTTTTTCTCTCTCTCTCACCCACTAATTTAAATTCATTTAATTATGAATTGGGATACGACACTAGTATTTTTTCTCACGGGGTTTTTTTTTTCCTTCTTTTTATTTTTTTTATTTTTTTCTTCCCTCTTCTCACTCACTAATTTAAGATTCACCTAATCATGAACTGATATACCACTAGTATTTTTCTCACTGGGGTTTTTTTTTTTCACTTTTTTTTTTCTTCCCCTCTGGTGCGGATATATTAAATGCTTAGTAACCTCACTGGAATAATGACATATGCCCATCGGAGGTAGAAGGGAGGAGGGAAATGAAGAAGGGACGAGATATGAGGTATGTTGGGATGGGGGGGGGGGTAGGGGAGGGTGAGGGCATAAGAATAGAAATGTTTTGCTCACAATTTGATGAGATATCCCCTTAAGACTATAATAGGGGAATGTACTTTAGCTGTTGTTAAATGTCATATATATTGTTATGTAAAATGCAAAATCTTAACAAATTGATATAATAAAAAAAAAATGCACCAGCACCTGCGATAGTCCACGGCAATGAAGAATATGAGGTTGAGACAATTGTGGATTATAAGAAAAGAAGAAACCCTATCCATTATTTAATTAAATGGAAAGACTATGGGCCAGAAGAAAACTCATGGGAGCCAGAAATCAATCTTCATGCCAAAAGACTGATACAGGCATTCTTCCAGGCTCACCCTGAAAAGATGTTACAAATGGGCATCTGGAGGTTGCCTATTGGGGGGGGCAATGTAAGAGAAGTTCGGTAAACAAACATGCATTGGCACGCAGGCACACAAGCGTGAGAACAAGAAGAAACATGCATTTTCACACATGCAGGCGTGCGCCCACACACATGTGCACACACTGGCTCCAAGCAGCCTATTTAAAACAAGCAGTGACATGAACACATTGCTGAGTGGTCTTTCAGCTTGTTCCTGTTTGCCTGTGCCCTGACCTGTTTCCTACCTACCTGTGTTTGGCTCGACTTTACCTGAACTCTCCTCTGGACTTCCGCCTGCCTACCTGTGACCTCGTCCTGTGTTTGACTCTGCTCCTGTCTCATGCTCCTGTACCTTGCTGCCCGACTGTGTACCGAACCCGGCTTGTATCCTGTATCTACTTCAGCCTCACACTCCTGTACCTGCACTGCTCGGCTGTTGCTGACCCCCTGGCTTGTGTTCCGGCTACATTCCTGCCTGCTGATCAAGCATCGCGGGGTTCCATTTCCAGGTGGCTGTCTGGTGATCCACGGCCATCGGGTTCCTGTCAAGCCTCAGCTGGTGCCACCTGCTATACCAACCCTTATGCGACTCTGTGTCCTACACTCCCTGCCATCTCTATCAGGGATGTTGGACAGGAGGTGCAAGAGAAGCCCCCTCTACAGCTTGATCTCCACCCGGTATGTGACAATTACACTGTCCCTATACTTCAGAGTGCCCCTCTTAAAGTCCTACCTTTGGCAGGGTAGAAACACTTTGTGCTTTCCCGAGTGTCTCGCCTAGCCACCACTGTGATGAGTGACAATCCTGTCCAGACCACAGCTGCCACTGTCATCCTCATAGCGGGGGGGGGGCTGGGGGGAGGAGCTGCAGATCTGATGGTGGAAGCTGTCCAACTTACTATGTTAACACGTTTTAATTTGAAAAGATTCCGGCTCTTCAACCCTATCTGCAGCACCCCCGCTCCTGCCTGCTATGAGGTTGACAGCAGCTATCGGACATGAGACTAGGGAAAGCTCACACAGCTGATAAGTGGGAGCCATGGTCTGGACAGGACTGTCACTCAGTCTGGATCTGGAGTGCGGTCCGCCATTTAATGATCCCTGGCATAGACTCTCCTTGTAGTAGTCCAAAAATAAAGAAACAGCAAAGTTTGCAAACAGTGTTAAACCATAGCATGTTTTATTAGAAAAAAAGTTTAAACATACAAAAAATACAGTGCACATGAGACAGCGCTTCAATCTAAGCCCCACCTAAACACCCATGTGGGCCCAGTTACATATCTCCTCTTTTTCTGTTTTACTTTTGGGTTTGTGATGGCTATTAGTGATATCTAGTCTTCAATTAACATACGAATAAGCTGCCCAAAGTTAGGTTTCATGCAATTTTCATAATTCCAGCTAATTTAATTACAAATGTGTACACAAATGTATAAAATAATAATGATCAGTTTCACTTACAGCAGGTGAATTGGCATCCGATTTTATATGTTTGGTCTTTGACAATCCCTGATTTCGCTCAATTTAATAATATGTTTGATTGTCAGATTGCAAAACTATGCAATCTAGAAATATTTCTACAGTTAGAATAGATCCCCATAGATGGGTTTCATTAATTGGGAGGGCAGGAAGTAGGAAGAGAGAGTGGAGTCTTGGATGAGATTCCCATGTAAGTTCTGCTAGGCTCGGACCTGAGGACTCTGGTCTCATATTATACACTAACTGATGATACCCAGACCTTACCAGCTGTACCTTCTGGTGTAGCAAAGGCCATGACCTCTGCAGGCCTAATGGTGACCTTTAGAGTTACTAGGCATTGTGGGTGCAGACAGAAGAATTGAGTTGGTTGCCAGACACCTTGATGATGCAGAACAAAAGAGATTTATTTTTCTCTTCAAGAACTGGGGAGAGCACTTAGCAGACTCTGAGACTTATAGAACAGAACTCCAGTGTAATTGTATAGTCCCACATGCCTTCTGACTGAACTAAGCCTGACTAGAACTATTTTCTGGAGCACTTCTGACTTCTACATTGTTCAATACACATACCAAACTTGGAATCCTCCTTGTGCAGATCTGGCCTCCATCTCACAGCATCCTGCTGCAGCTTCACGAGTTTAGACTCACAGCCTCCCAGCAAGACTCTTTGGATGCCCACTGCCACTGGGTCCCTTGACTTCTCACAGCCACCTGCTGTGTCTCCTGAACTTCACCCATGCTAACCCGCTGGGCCTTTTCCTCAACACTTCAGCACACCTGCTGAACCTTCTTACAAGTGTCACCCCCTTTATCCTGCTGGGTCCCTATCTTGACTTCCAATGAGACTTTCCCACTTCTTCACCGTCACCGGCTGGCGAAGAAGGCTGCTCTGGTACTCTCTCAGTGAGACTGATTGGATGCAGCAGTCGATCAGCCAACAATTTTCTGCCGACTCGTTTGATTTTTCAATGTCAAGTGGAAGGGGGGTAACAGGGTCACCCACTAAGCGAATTCTGTGAATGGCCACTTAAAATAGTTAGTTGATACTTAGGAATTGGGGACAGACCTCAAGATCAAATCACACCCCTTTTCCACACAGGAACCTCAGTTGTTCAAAGAGCTTCTGCACTGTTTCAGTTATGGGTCATTCAGAAGTCCCACAGTGCCTAGGTACCACCATTAGTACTGGTTCCCAAAAAAAAGTCATTTATGAACATAGGCAGATGATACTAGCTTATTGCGAAATTAGCATTCATCATGTCATTCAGGTTATTTGAATTTGTGGGAATTCTAAAGCACCCACTGCTGCCACCTCGTGTTGGTGCAATACACTTGTATCCTTATTTGAATTTGTGGTAATACTCTTTGGGATGAAGAAAGTGCAGGCCACCTTTTAGAGGATCGTGAATAAGCCTTTGCCATTTAGGGTTGCCACATTATCCCTTTAATCCAGGACACATATTAATTAGACAGGTTCTGTGTCTGATTAAGGTAGTAATTAAACTCACTTGGTGCCTTATCTGCATTAAATTAGCCTCAAAACCTGTGTAATTCATATGTGTCCTGGATAAAAGGGATGATGTGGCAACTCTATTGCCATTACCTACCTGGGTGACCTACCTGGATTACCTACAGTGTTCGGCCCTACCTACGAAAAATACAGTAGTACCTTATGCACTTGTCACATATTCTGAACAAACCGTCAGCAGCTAATCTGACAGTCAAACCCTGTAAGTGTCAGACAGGCATGGAAGAGGCTCAGTACTTGGGACACCATGTTGTAGGGTTGCCACCTCATCCCATTAAACCTGAATGCATATGAATTACACAGGTTCTGATGCTAATTACATGCAGATAAGTCACCAAGTGAGTTTAATTACCACCTTAATCAGCCACATAGCCTGTGTAATTCATATGTGTTTGGGTTTAAAGGGATGAGGTGGCAACCCTACCAGGGACGTGCAGTCAGGGGAGGCAGGTGAGGCAGAGCCTCACAAAAAAAAAAAGATCGCCTTCAAGGGTTGTAGCTGGGCGACCTGGCGTAGGTATGTAGTTGAAGTCCTACCCCACCACTGGTAAAATTTGGGGCTTCTACCATCTATGGTTCCGGAGATACAGGGCTCCTTGCGCAGCCTGGCAGAAGCTACATACAGAGCGGCCAGTTAATACAAGCTGACACACTGTGTTTGCAGCAGACTGAGATGATGAGCTCACAGTGCCTCTCCTCACATCTTGTCAGAGGCGCTGAGCTCAATGGACAGCTTGGAGCCTTATCCAATGGTAAAGCATCATTGGCCCAAGCTGTCCAATAAAAATGCTGTAGTGGAGGCTGTCTTCTCACTGCAGTGTCATAGAAGGGGACGTGTGTATAAAAGATAAATGCTTCCTTCTAGCCCTCTTAACGACAATGAAATACATGGGTTTATGTGTATGAGATTTACCCATAATCCCATGTTTTTCTCACACAGTTAAGAGGGAGAATTAAAATCTGCTGCTGCTTAAAAGGTAAAAGCTAAATCATATATTATTATGCTACATGTTATAAGATAATAATGTATTATTTATCTATTTACTGTGAAATTGCTGGTTGGAAGTTATAACTTCAAACTTCAGCAATTTGTCCATTAAGCCACCTGCTTGAGTACAGTTTTGGAAAATATAGTAAATTATCTTAAAAACAATATATAATAATTATTTGCATATTACTTACTAACCCCTTGCCACCCAGGCCAATGCTCACACTTCTCTCCTACATGTAAAAATAATCATTGTTTTGCGAGAAAATTACTCAGAACCCCCCAAACATTATATATATATTTTTTTGCAGACATCATAGGGAATAAAATGGTGGTCGTTGCAACTTTTTATGTTACACAGTATTTGCGCAGCAAATTTTCAAATGCGTTTTCTTTTTAAAGAAACTGTTTCATAAATTAATTTAAAAAAATAGTTAGCAAGATTTTTTTGTATAATGTGAAAGATGATGTTACGCTGAATAAATTGATACCTAACATGTCACGCTTTAAAATTGTGCACACTTGTGGAATGGCGCCAAACTTCAGTACTTAAGAATCTCCATAGACAACGGTTTAAATTTTTTTAGAGGTTACATGTTTAGAGTTACAGTGGAGGTCTAGTGCTAGAATTATTGCTCTCGCTCTAACGTTCGTGGCATATGCAACCTGTATGTATCTGGCTCTGATACTAGCCAGTGCCTCACCAGCCACTGACCTCACCGCACGTGACTGAACCCTACCATGTAGTAGGTGGTGCTCTGAGAACAGAAAGAGGGAAATTCAAAGCCATCATTGCCTGACCTACCTATCAAACCAAGAAGTAGGTATTGTCATTCTTGGAAACAGCCAGCTACTATAGGAAATTTGTGTGCAAGTACAGTACATTTGCCAAAACCTTGAATGGCCTAACCAATAAGAAACTGCTTAAGCTGATGTCCTGGATGTCAGATTATGAGGAGGCCTTCCAGGTCTTGTTGGACACAGCTTTGCACAGATCACTGGCTATGATTCACTCACCTGGTTAGTAAGGATGGGCTCGGGCATGTTCGGATCCGAACGTGCCCAAGCCCACCAGGAAGTGAGTCCTGTGCTGCGCTAATCGCAGGCAGTGAAACACTTCCCTGATGCGTGGCTGCAGCGAACGGGGAATGTCTCACTGCCAGTGATTAGTGCAGGGTTCTCTTCCTGGCGGGCTCGGGCACATTCAGTTCCAAACACGCCTGAGCACATGCTTACTGGTTAGACCATGTTGTTGGAGAGAACATCAAACTACATAGCTGGAGTTTGATTCTTCAGCAATATGATTTCACCATATAGCACAAGAAGAGAATACCCACAGCATTGCACATGGACTGTCCCAGCAAAAAGAGCCAACAGAAGTTGTTTGAGTTGCAAAGGAACTTGCAATTCCTTCCCTGTGAGCTACTAAGAGGGAATGTGTGATGATAATAGGTTTGATTACTCCAAACCTGAACAAGGTGAAGGGGGAAGTTATGCTATACACAACATCCACATTTTCCTAAAATTCCCAGGCCTGCGACAAAGTGTTTAAATTTAAATTTGATGTATGTGTTGCAGTAAGAGATAACTTTTTAAAGGCGCAGACAACATTCAAGCCCCCTTTCTAGAACACTAGACATGTGTGGTTCGTTTTGTTCTGAAAACTATTTTTCGTTATAGTAACAAATTTAAACAAATCTGAAATTATGGAAAGGGAATTTTGGAAAAAATGTAATCAAATTCAAACCGTTTTACGTATTTGATTCTAATCTTTCTCAAATTCTATTCAAATTTCTGAACACGATAAAATAGAATAGAAAATAAAGGAATAGGATACAAAAGAATATGATAGACTATGAATAGAATAGAAAATAAAGGAATAGAACAGATAATAAAGGAATAGAAAAGAATAAAGTAAAACAGAACAACATGGCATAGAAAAATGATAGAACAGCATATAATAGAAAATAAAGGAATAGAAAAGAATAGACAAGAATATAACTCTCTTCTGAAATTTAAATTACAGATAGAATAAATGTGAATTGGGAAGGAATAGAAAAGAATAGATTAAAATAGAAAATAAAAGCATAGATTAAAATAGAAAAAAGGACAATAAATAGTACTACTGCTAATACTGTATAAAAACATCTGTACATCTGGTGAGGTCTGGGTATCATCTGTACGTGTCTCCTCAACATCTGTCTCAGTGAAACAGCATACACCAACACATCTGCCACAGTGTACCATTGCACAAAACCTCTGTAATGCTAGTTTCCCAACAAGATCCAATGTGAAAGCTGAAAAATGTCAGGAAAGAATTGTCCAGTATTCAGGTGCTTAGATTAAACATATATGTGCATTGTACAAGGGCTACCTGAGGTGACAGAAATAGCAATCCAATATTCGAATTATTACTAAATTCAATTGATTTGCATTTGAAATCAAAATCTAAATGAGTACATCATAGTCCTACTGATGAAAAAAATGATGGTCATTCTTCCTTTCTAAAAATGTTGTTTCTAGGTCAGATGTACTACCAGTGCCCCATCAACATTTGTCACAGTGTACCTGTGCCCAAAAACGTCTGTAGTAATGGTAGTGTGTGTCCAATCAACATCTGTCAGAGCTTACCAATGCAACCATTCAGCTGTCACAGCAGGCATGTTCCAGTGCACAAAAACTTCTATACGTTAATGACTGGGGGAGGTACTCCTGCATGTGATGATGCTTACGCTGGAGTAGCAAGAGGCTGCCTGACCCCCCCCCGCGCTACTACCCGCCGCATGGAATCCGCTATGTCTCGAGGAAGCTGGCGTCCTGACATATGAGCGACCGACGCTCTCTGCTCTGCTGCCATACCTGGACTCTGTACCCACCGCCCAGAATCGTAATTAGAACCTTTAGGTCCCCAGTACAAGAAACCATGAAGGGCCCCCGACCAGGGCCCTTCCCACTGGACCCTTTACTCCGATCATGGGACCCTTTATTACAGTCATGCAGCGGGACACCTTCCTGTGGTCTTGGGGTCCCCCTATGATGGCAGAACGCCAGAGCCCAGTTCAGAGAAGAACACAGGAGCTCAGGACAGCAGGACAGCATTAGGGAGGTGGCGGGAGCGGCATGTGATTGATGCCCTCCATCAGAAAGGAGAAGAAGCGGGCATTCCGCAACTACATGGAGGGATCGGTTCCTCTACATCAGTGGTTCTCAACTCCGGTCCTCGGGACCCACCAACAGGCCAGATTTTAAGTATTACCTTGGGGAGATGCAGACTAGAATACTGCAATCACTGAGCAGCAAATTATATCACCTGTGATGTATTTCAGTTATCCTGAAAACCTGGCCTGTTAGTGGGTCCCGAGGACAGGAGTTGAGAACCACTGCTCTACATGATGCCGTCCTCCTATCCAGGTGTACGGGGGGGCCACACGGGCTCCCTGGAGCATGGGGTTAGGTCTCAATGACGAACCCTGTACATACGCCCCTGATTATATTCCAATAACCTATTAATAATTGCAGAGGCACTGCAGTATCATTAAAGAAATAAGGTCAGTATGCTCTTTAATAAAATATGATATGCAAGAAATGCAAAAACAAATACAGGACAAGTAAGTATGTGAACAGGTATATGAATATGGGACGCACAAATGTACTATTTAAGTCCAGACATCTGAATGAAATTACTGTGCTCTTACTCAATATAGCTAAATTATATATTAACATACTGATTGCCATAAAGATCTAGTGCAAGTGTAGATTTGCAATTTGATGTACTCATACATATTCAAAATAAATAATTTTTGTGTTCAGGTCACCATTATACTAAAAACAACACAGACAGCAACTAAAACAAAAAGTTTGGCTATAAATGACAAATTGCAATAATGATTTAACTGCCTGAATTATACTGTACAATATGTGCTTATTTTAACACACACATGAGATAAGAAATAAGTTATATGGATGGCAAGATCGGATGTAATACCTATTGAATGCAGGTTTGATTGTAGGCGATTCGTTGTTACGCATCTAATGGTCAGAAATGGTCACTTCTCCCCCTGGCAGTTGCCCTCCCTTGGTATTCTGAGATCTACATTAAGGCCCTGCTCACACCTATATGTTTTATGTGTGTTTTAGGTGTAGTGCAGTGGCGGCTGGTACTCCATTTTTTGAGGGGGGTGGGGTGGCATACAAACCACCTGCCACCCTCTGGTTGGTCTGTCAGTCAAACCCCCCACCCCTGTGGCTTGGTAAACCAAACATCACCTCCTGTCACTCGCCCGTCCGCCCACTAACCCCGCACTTACCCCATCTAGCTTCGGCTTCCCCCTGCGTCTCCTCCTCCTCGATGGCTTCCTCCTCTTGGCCAATACGGTCGCTTTTCCTTTTGGCCAATCGGGTCTTAAGACCCACTTCCTGATTGGCCGGGAGGAGAAGCAGGAAGACAATAGTGCCCCGAGCCCACACTTTTTTGAAGCCAATTAGAGCCTCAGGCTCTAATCATGCGCTTCAAAAAAAAGAAAACCCCATTGAAATCAATGCATCCGGTGCCCCGCAAAAAAGAAGCATATACCGTATTTTTCGCCGTATAAGACGCACTTTTTCTTCCCCAAAACTGGGGGGGAAAAGTTGGTGCGTCTTATACGACGAATAGACAGTTTGCCTCCGCGGAGCGCAACCCCGCCGCGGCCTTAGGAAAGGCCGCGGCTTTGGCCTAGCTCCGGAGCGGTCGGCCATCTTGGTACACCCGGCGGCGGCGGATCCTACCAGAGCACGCTTCTGCAACAGTGAGTATTATTACTATGTTGGGGGCAATGTTACTGGCTATTATTACTGATGTGGGGGCAATGTTACTGGCTATTATTACTAATGTGGGAGTAATGTTACTGGCTAGTATTACTAATGTGGGAGTAATGTTACTGGCTATTATTACTAATGTGGGGGCAATGTTACTGGCTATTATTACTAATGTGGGAGCAATGTTACTGGCTATTATTACTAGTGTGGGGGCAATGTTACTGGCTATTATTACTAGTGTGGGGGCAATGTTAAACTACTGGCTATTATTATTAGTGTGGGGGCAATGTTGCACTGGAACAGTGATGGTGATGACGAGTAGGGGGCAATGGTGGACATTACAGTGATGAGTGGGGGCAATGGTGGACATTACGTGATGAAAATATTTTACTACAGTATTTGGTTCAGAATTTTTTTTTTCTAGATTTTCCTCCTTTAAAATTGGGTGCGTCTTATATTCCGGAGCGTCTTATACGGCGAAAAATACGGTAAACACTAAAAAGCTATTTCCTCATAATTTATTAAACAAGCACAAGGATATACAGCATCAAAGAGTCCCTCCTCTATCTTATTCAACCCACCCAACCCCATCCTCACAATTAAAACGCAACAAAAATGACCCTACCATACACAATTACCTCAAGCCCTCTAAAATATTAGCCCGGCTCTCCGACCCGGAGCTAAGAAAAGGCGACCCTAATAAGACCCCCATATGAACCCTGCCATAAGCATCTGCACGCTAATGGGATCCGTATCCTGTAGGAATCATGGAAATGGATAATCTAGAGGGACCGTGGTTTAGGTAGCACTGCAGCTTAAAACCGCAGTGGGCGAATACAGTGCAATTCAATGGGTTCCATATAGGCATTGGACTATACAAACCCACAGTAGATGGCTAATGCTGATATCAACCCGACAGAAGCAGTGAAAATGTATTGGGCAATATGCAGCCCAGTATATAGCAAAGAAATACTGAGAGCAAGCCAATCATCAGCCATTGTTGTCCTGGACCAGTTCATAAATGTGCTGTATAAAGTACACTATATTACCAAAAGTATTGGGACACCTGCTTTTACATGAACTTTAATGGCATCCCAGTCTTAGTCCGTAGGGTTCAATATTGAGTTGGCCCACCCTTTGCTGCTATAACAGCTTCAACTCTTCTGGGAAGGCTGTCCACAAGGTTTAGGAGTGTGTCTATGGGAATATTTAACCATTCTTCCAGAAGTACATTTGTGAGGTCAGGCACTGATGTTGGACGGGAAGGCCTGGCTCGCAGTCTCTACTCTAATTCATCCCAAAGGTGTTCTATCGGGTTGAGGTCAGGACTCTGTGCAGGCACTCCAGGCGCCTCCCTCCTGTCGATTGCCCTGCAGAGCAAGCACCCGAGCAGGCTTGCTCCTGAGCCGCTGTTCTACATGGCTATTCACACTCAGAGCCACGGCTCATCCCTGCCCCACCCCCTCTCTCATTGGTTGTGATTGACAGCAGCGGGAGCCAATGGCTTTCACTGCTGCCTCAGCCAATGAGGATTGACAGTCCCCAGAGAGATAAAGCTGTCGTGCACATTTCTGGATCAAGGTGGGGCTAAGGTAAGTATTTGGGGGCGGGTGGCTGCTGCACAGAGAAAGTTTTTTTACCTTCATGCATAGAATGCATAAAGGTAAAAAACCTTGAGCCTTTACAACCACTTTAACCACTTCAGCCTCGGAAGGATTTACCCCTTCCTGACCAGAGCATTTTTTGTGATACTGCATTGCATCGCTTTAACTGACAATTGCACGGTCCTGCGACGTTGTACCCAAACAAAATTGATGTTCCTTTTTCCCACAAATAGAGCTTTCTTTTGTTGGTATTTGATCACCTCTGTGGTTTTTATTTTTTGCGCTATAAACAAAAAAGAGCGACAATTTTGAAAAAAACCCCAATATTTTTTACTTTTTGCTATAATACATATCCCAAAAAAATGTAATAAAAACAAATTTCTTCCTCAGTTTAGGCCGATATGTATTCTTCCACATATTTTTTGGTAAAAAAAACAATCGCAATGGGTGTATATGGATTGGTTTGCGCAAAAGTTATCGCGTCTGCCAACTATGGGAATAGATTTATGGCATTTTCATTATTATTATTATTTTTTTACTAGTAATGGTGGTGATCTGCAATTTATGCCGACCACTGACATTTATACAGCGATCAGAGCTAAAAATAGCCACTGATTACCATATAAATGTCACTGGCAGGGAAGGGGTTAACACTAAGGGAGATCAAGGGGCTAAATGTGTTCCCTCTGTGGTGTTTCTAACTATATGGGGGCTGGGCTGACTCGAGGAGGAGAGAGATTGTTGTTCCCAAACACAGGGAACAGACAATCACTCTCATCTCCCCTGTCAGAATGGGGATTTGTTTGTTTACTTACACAGATCCCCATTCTGCCGTGTCTCGGGAGCGATCGCGGGTGGCCAGCAGACATCGAGTCCACCACACCAACTGATTGGCTCCCCCCACTAGCCAGTGGGCGCTCGTGCGCTCAGACATCACGTTCCTGCGACCGCAGTACAGCTACGGCGATTTGCAGGAACGAGCCAACATGCCGCCGTATTATGACGGTGGTCGGCCAGCAAGTGGTTAAAGTGTATGAAAAAAAAAAAACACATTCGAGATAAACGCACTTGTTTTAAAGTAAACCCATGTCACATCGTACTGACCCATTAACAGTAAGTTTCACGTTCTCGTGTCTTTCGACTTTTAACCAGATTCTTCCTTCACCGGTCATAACTTCACCAATTCACCCAAACCCCTCTTTTTTTATACCCCTGAGTTCCCCCTTTTGTGTCCCTTACACATACATAACGTCTATACATGAAGTAAACACAAAAAAAAAAAAGTATGTGAAATTGGTGAACGACCGGCTGGTGGCAGTATTATGCCGCCGTACAACCGAGCAAGGACGTTTAGCGGCATCGACATGACGCCAGCGT
>BLSH010177566.1:63287-76072 GCA_018402905.1 Glandirana rugosa | reverse complement strand
GGGTGGATGGAGCTGTGGGGTGGATGGTGCTGTGGGGGGTGGATGGAGCTGTGGAGGGCTGGATGGCGCTGTGGGGGGGGGGATGGATGGAGCTGTGGGGTGGGGGTGGATGGAGCTGTGGGGGGTGGATAGCGCTGTGGAGGTGGATGGAGCTGTGGGGGGGTGGAGATGCTGTGGGGTAGGGGGTGGATGGCACTGTACTGGCTCTGTGGCTTCATGCTGTGAGGGAAGGAGGAACTCTGTTGGGGGGGCACCTGTGCGGTAAGGAGGAACTCTGCTGGGGGGGCACCTGTGATGTAAGGAGTAACTCTGCTGGGGGGGCACCTGTGATGTAAGGAGGAACTCTTCTCGGGGGGCACCTGTAATGTAAGGAGGAACTCCGCTGGGGCACCTGTGATGGAAGGAGGAACTCCGCTGGGGCGCCTGTGATGGAAGGAGGAACTCCGCTGAGGCACCTGTGATAGAAGGAGGAACTCTGCTGGGGCACCTGTGATGGAAGGAGGAACTCCGCTGGGGCATCTGTGATGGAAGGAGGAACTCCGCTAGGTACATCTGGTAGCAGGCGACAGTGACAAGTGACACTCGGGCTCCCACTGATTCTGCATTATGGTGAGTTGAATGATTTCATTTTATATTACAATGTAATAATAGAAATGATGCGCTTCAATCATCCTGACACCATAACAACCATGGTGCTGGGATGATTAAAGCGCCAACACCAGGTGTTTGGAGAATCTTTACCTGCTGATTGTTAAACTTTCTGGAATACACATATTGTATTGTGGTGTAGGATCTGGGCCTGCTGTCCCTCCATCCCGACTTCTTTCCTTCCTTCTCTGCTCTTTCCTTCCCTCCCTCCCTATCTCTTTCTTTCTTCCTCCCCCCATGCCTTGTTCATCTCAGGTGTGAGCCACACCCCCAAAATCATGCCCCTTTAAACCACGCCCACTATTTCATTTTGACCACACCCATTGTTCGCCGCGGCGCGTTACGTGCAACGCATTTCTTCGGGCTAGAGCCTCTGGTCTTTTTCCCACCTAGCAATGCCCCTGGTTAGGGGTATCAGAGTGAAGGGGGCTGAATACAAATGCATGCCACACTTTTCAGATATTTATTTGTAAAAGATTTTGAAAACTATTTATCATTTTCCTTCCAATTCACAATTATGTGCCACTTTGTGTTGGTCTATCACATAAAATCCCAATAAAATACATTTACGTTTTAGGTTGTAACATGACAAAATGTGGAACATTTCAAGGGTTATGAATACTTTTTCAAGGCACTGTAGACCCAGTGAAGTGTCTGCCCTCAGGTGATACACAGAGATGAAACAAATCCTCCTACATAAGTTGTACCTGTTTATCTGCAGTCTTCTCTTTTCTACATCAATTCAGCTCTGACAGCTGATAGGAGGGAAAGGACGCACACCGCCCTTCACACAGCACACACGAATAGAGCTGAGGCTGTCAGTCACAGACTGTATGCTGGAGATCTCTCCCTGTCACCTTTGTTCTCTTGGTGTTAGGAAAACTTGTCAGAAGATTTGTGCTGATAGCAAAGGAACTAAGCAGCAGACAAATCACACTTTGTGTTCTCAATTGAGACAACTACCCACTATAGAGGGATATGCATGTAGACAGGTTGCCTACTGTAAGTCAGCTTTGTGTGCCCTGCCCTAGCCAGGGGGAAAAGGTTAATGTTTTTTACCGCCTCCCTTGGGCAAAGCTCTTGGGCTTTTTTGGAGTCCAGCCTTCCATCCTGTGTGGTTATATAAGGGAGAGGGGTCCGGATCCCAGGGGCTGTAGGGTCTCCAGAGAGTCGCCACGGAGTCTCTGGGAAGATTTGCACCACATTATGTAGAAGGACTGCTCGGACTTGCACCGACTCATCAGGACACCGTTGTTATGGCTGTTAAAATAGTACTGTAGACATTTTTTTTAATTTGGTTAAAGTAAAGGAGGGTTATAACCCTTGTCAGTTTTTAGCCATGTATGTCCCATTGGGAAGATTTCCTATTACTTCCTTCTTTTTTTTTTTTTGTTTTCTTTGCTATCTGTGTCCCATTGGGGAGATTTACCTTTACGTCCTGTCTCATAGCCAAAACAGGAAGTAAGAGGAAATCCCTGTAAATTAAGGGAATCCTGTGGGGCCTCCTATGTCACTAGAACTAGTGACCCCATTGGAAGATTTCCCCTCTATTCCTTTTCTGGGGACACCCCAAAATGTATGGTTTTCTTTTACTTTCACTTTCAATGATAATGGTAAATAGAAAGTATGAATCTCCCTAACATGAGCGCACAGACATTAATGATAACCTGACAGGGGTTCTGATCCCTCTCCACTCCATCCAAAACTTTTGCCTTTAGTTATACTTTAATGATTGCTGTATTGTTGAACTGTTTAACCATTTAGTGATTGCAGCCGGGATGGCTTGCGATAAAGGAGGGGAATATGTAGGCAACTAAACACTATAGAGGGATATGCTTATAGGCAGGTTGCCTACTGTAAGCTAGTCAGTTTTGGCTGCCCTAGCCAAGGGAAAAGGGTTCATGTTTTTACCGCTACCCATGGCTAAGTTTGCAAGCTTTTTTGGGCTCCAGCGTCCCATCCTGTGACATTATAAAAGGGAGAGCGGTCTGGATCCCAGGGGCCATAGGGTCTCCAGAGAGCCTGGGAAGATTTGAACCGCCAATATGTAGAAGGGACACTGTGACTTGCGGTCCGCTCCAAGGAACGCCGACTCGTCGGGACACATTGTTATGGACTACGACATTCTGGACTAGAGACCATTTATGGACTCTTCCTATGCTGGGACAGACACAGCTAGGGTTAGTTAGGAAAACAACTCTGTCTGTTAAACTGTTCTGTTGAGTTTTGTGAGTAAAAGTTTTTGAACTATGAGCCTGGTCTGAAGTTATTCCAAAGAGGGGAATGTTGAGTTGGGCCTATGAAAAGAACTATGGTCTGTAAATGCAACCAAGGGGTATGAAATAACAACACCACCACAAAGGGTTTGGGCCGCAGGTAAGTATGACATGTTTATTATTTAAATGAGGATCACAGGAGTGTAGTTCGTTCTGCACTCCTGTGCTGGTTCAGGCTCCAGAAAGATTGCGACCATATGATCGGGAACCACCCACATGCCTTTATCAGCACCCAGCTCAGCCTCTTAGTGAGCTACTGAGAGCCTGAGCCGCCCCCTCCACAGCCCAGTGCTCCAGTGAAGGGGGAGTGGCAGAGCAGAAAGTCGGTGACTGACAATCACCAGCTCTCTTCAGAGGGAGCTCCGAAAACCAAGCGATCGGCTGTATTTGATCACTTGATTCTGCGTCTTAGAGCCAGAGGGGCACAGAAGCAGCATTGGACTAATGCTGCATCCACCTAGATAAGTATGATTCTCCAAAAAAATTGTTTCCCATACTTTTTAAGTAAAGAAAAAACAGACTTTACAAATGCTTTAACGTATTCTGCCTCATTTAGATGAGTGATCAGACCCATTCTTCGATCTGAGCTACTGTCTGCTGCATGTGAATCCACCTTGGTGCTGCATGCAGGCAGCCCATCCCATAGAAGTGGCAGAGGACACAAATGAAAAAAAAAACCTGACACCAGTATTTTTTCTAGAACAAAATATCTGAAAAAATAATGTAGGTGATTTTAAAAGAACAAATAACATAAGTTTGGTCTAAAGAACTTTTATTTTCTATGCGCAAAAAAGCATCTAGGAAGCAGATATATGATTGATGTATTTAACATTTTTGAGTAAAATCAGTTGCAAACAGCCCTTCTGTTAATTTTCTTATTGCTTGTAAATCCACTTTCCACCTGTCAAAAGAAAATATTTTAGAGGTTAATATGCAAGTAAGCATTCTTGTACAGGTTATTACAACATCTTGTAGCAACCAATAGTTTACTGTTGTCACATCAGATTAGAAATTACTGTTCTGTTAATTATTTGATATGGATAGTTGTGCTTTCTAAATATTCAAGTTTTAAAATGTCAAATGTTACTGAATACTTTATGTTACTATTGCTTCCTGTCTCCAATTATGTGCAGTTTTTACAGCATTACCAGCGTATAAAAGTTTACTCTATGGAATTTCTATATATCGGGTGTCTCCTTTGTCTCCAGTTTCTCCCTAGTGCCACTCTAATGTATGCATCTTGCGCCTTGCTCCTGGAACTCCTGCGCAGTTGAGGCTATTTACACTGTGTCTGGCTGTCGTATGCGCAGTACGGACCACAGGGCCGCCATCAGGGGGGTACAGGCAGTACTATTGTAAGGGGCCCCAGTGTCTCAAGGGGCCCTTACAATAAAGATTTTAACACTGGAATCTATTGGAGGGGATCATCCGGTTTGGGGACACCATTCTCCCAAACCATAGGCGATAAAAATACCAAACTTGGGTTACATGGAGAAGGCCCCTGGACAACAACTGATCCAAGTTTGGGACCTCCAGCAACTATGGTTCGGCCGTACCGGGTCCCCAAATTGACCAGTCATTGACCGACAATTGTCGGGGGAATTTCGAACTTAACATTGGAGTCTATGGGAGAGGGTCACCCAGTTTGAGGACACCGTTCTCCTGAACCATAGGTGATAAAAATACTAAACTTGGGTCACACGGAGAGGGCCCCCTAGAGCACAGCTGGTCCAAGTTTGGGACCTCCAGCACCTATGGTCTTATTGCAAGCATTGGGTGAGGCTGTGCTGCCTGTGCACTGTTTTTTTTTTAACCCCTTGGATCCCACACTAGCATGCATTGCACACTTCACTTCACTTGAATGGGTCATGCTTGGCAGGCTACACCTGGTAAGTGTGACAGGGTGTATAATTCCTACTGCGGCTGCGACATGTGTACACCCCTGGCCAGTGGGCGGATGTGGTGGGATGGCCAGTGGGCGGGCCCTGGGGAATGTTGGTGGTCAGACGGGGGGGGGCAGGTCTAAAGCTGTGTAAGGGGCCCCATAATTTCTGATGGCTGCCCTGACGGACCACTGTCCTTTCTACACTCTGGCACTGTATGTGCTCAAGGTACATGCAGTAGGGAGCAGCTCACTCAGTTAGACATATAAGCACAGTATTGCGCATGTGCCTTGTGGACATAGTGCCAGAGTGCAGAAAGGCCATCAGGCAGTACTGTGCATGCATTGGACAAGCACATCTCCAGTGGCCCCCATCGACACACTCCATGTGGGTGGGGAAATCACTCCCGCTGAGATATTGTATTCTGGCAGCGGAGAGACTTCCCAACCATCAGAATACACTTATTAGCACTGCCAAGTAAAGTCAGTGCACTGATTGAGAGAAAATTTCCCCACAAGCTGGTAGTACACAAGTTGATTGATAGATACAACCAGCCAACTGAACCAGAAACATTTTGATCCATAAATGGCCGGCTTAAAACTACCGTCCCGCTACACTGACAATCCTGCTGTCCAAAGTTCCACCATCCAGAGTAAAGACACCTTACATGAGTTGTAAAGGCAGAAGGTTTTTTTATCTTAATGCATTCTATGCATTAAGATAAAACACCCTCTGTGTGTAGCAGCCCCCTAATACTTACCTGAGCCACATCTCTGTCCAGTGATGTCCACAAGTCCCTCGGCTGTCCAGGACACTCCCTCCTCATTGGTTGAGACACAACAGCAGCGCCATTGGCTCCAGTGGCTGTCAACCAAAGTCAGTTAGCCAATCAGGAGAGAGAGGGTCTCCCAACAGCAGCTCCATGTCTGAATGAACACAGGGAGTAGTGGCTCAGCACAGGTGCCCCCATAGCAAGCTGCTTGCTGTGGGGGCACTCATCAGGAAGGAGGGGCCAGGAGAGCAGAAGAGGGACCCAAGAAGAGGAGGATCTGGGCTGCCCTGTGAAAAACCAACTGCACAGAGCAGGTAAGTATAACATGTTTGTTATTTATTTTTTTTTTTTTAAACAAGATTTTACAATCTTTTTAGGACAGGAAGTGTGTTACTGGTTGGATCACCAAGTGAAATGAAGGGGAAAAAAACTAAAAAGCAAAAACGAATGCAGCTACTACGCCAACGGATTGGAAAGCTGCAATATATTTATATATATACATTTTTGCTTTTGGGTTTAATACCGCTTTAAAGTGGAGGTCCGCCAGGGGAAAAAAATGAAAAGTCAGCAGCTACACATACAGTAGCTGCTGACTTTTAATAATAGGACACTTACCTGTCCTGGAGTCCAGCGATGCCGGCACCCGCCGCCGATCTTCGGATTGGGGGTCGGGTGCAGCTGCGTCCATTGCGGGTAAGGGAACCCGGACGTGTAGCATTACAGCTTCACTCCAGGCACCTTACTGCGCATGTGCGAGGCTCGCTGTGCTCTGATACTGGCCAGGCGGCCAGTAGCAGAGCGAGGTCAGCGGCGGCCAGCTCCCGGATGTGTGGGAAAGGACACCTGTCTAAAGACAGGTGTCCTCTTCCCCCTCCCCCCTGAAAGGTGCCAAATGTGACACCTGAGGGGCAGAGGTATCCGACCAGTGGAAGTTCTACTTTTGGGTGGAACTCTGCTTTAAGTGCAAATACGATAAAAGAAAGATGAATGTCACTGACAAACCTATTTTCTTAGAAATGTTTTATGAATGAAAACACAGAAAAACACAAAGGATACTAAGATTTAAATAAAAACACGATGGCTTTTACATATTCAGACAATAGTCCATAAGACTGGATGGAGTTCATCTTTCATAACTACACTGAATAGCACCCAATATCAAGAAAGTTACTAAGCCACCAGCAGACTGTCCAAGGCCTCCCCAACAACGTCCATTCTCTCATTAGAGGCTTCTGTACACCCCTTTGGCACAAACAGGATATTCCGCCTATAAGTTATATAACATTTGAGATTAGCATGTGATGGTTTTGAATTAAATTTGTGACATTTCCTAAATTTAGGATAAGATTATTTCACATCAAAGGTTTGGTCTAAAATTAAATGTATTCGATGTTTCCTTTTTCTAAAACATATTTACCTCAAGCTGCTAAGAACGATGTCCAAAACGATTGTAGTAATTAGAAGGATGGCCATAATGTCCATTGCCATAATGTCCATTCCCATAATGTCCATTCCCATAATGTCCATTCCCATAATGTCCATTCCCATAATGTCCCCCGGAGGGATTATAGTGATGAGGAGAAGATGGAGATGGATGTGAATTATTTCCATGATAATATGATCCTGGGTGGTAATTACCATGGTTCCATCTTGGATAACCTAAAGTAAAATGACTTAAGTTAGTCATGATTGTTGTCAATGTAGTATTTTTTTGGCTATACATACATAATATGTGACTATATCACAAAAAAACAATCATTTAGGAAAATATATATAAAAAAAAACAAAAAACTTTACATTAAGAAATGCAGTACAGCTGTCTTTTTACACTAATAGGGGTGTTACTCTACAAGGCATGGGGCACCCCCAAAACTAGACTGAAATGTTGTGCCTAAAACAAGGAATAGTGCTAATGGCAAAAGCTATAGTATAACAGTCTTTATTAAACCAGTAGTAAAGTCTGCTTTTTCAGATAATAAAACACTGAATATCTCCTGAACGTGCACTATGCGTGGACACTACTTGTAAAGCAGATAGTGGTGTCCACAGAGACTAGACACATATCTGAATGATGTTAATACACCATATAGGCAGGTTTATTATATAGATAGATGATGGAATGTTAACGGATTTACCTAACTACTTGTACACTAACACTTGTTATACATGTATCTGTGTTTTCGATGCATACTCTTTTTCTTTCCAATAAAATAAGATTGAAAAAAAAAAGATATACAACCGTCATTCAATCTAGCCATTTTCAGATGTGCAGACTGATAGCCAACTTTAGTTCTGAACTCTTTTTTACATTTTGGATTGATTTAGGCTAGACAAGGCGAAAAGAAATTGCCTGTAGTGTTTCTAATGTATGTCTGCCATATATGGATCGAAGTTTGTCCAGTTCAGCAGGGACCCAGATATACACTGTTTAGCCATAACATTATGACCACCCACCTAATATTGAGTATGGTCCCCTTTTGCTAAAACAGCCCTGACCCATTGAGGCGTGGACATCAAAGTAACATGCACATGAATGGTAGGACCCAAGGTTTCCCAGCAGAACATTGCCAAAAGCATCACACTGCCTTTGCCAACTTACCTTCTTACACCGCATCCTGGTGCCATCTCTTCCCTGGGTAAGTGATGCACATGCACCCAGCAATCCACATGATGTAAAAGAAAACGTGATTCATCAGGCCTTCTTCCATTGCTCCGTAGTCCAGTAGTTCTGATGTTCATTGTAGAAGCTGTGAACATGGGTCACCATGGGCTTCACAGCCCCATACACAACAAACCGAGATGCCCATTTTTCTCCTGCTTTTACCACATCAACTTCATAGACAACACTTGCTGCCTAATATATCTCACCAATTTTTGGATGCCATTGTAACGAGATATTCCCTTTACCTGTCAGTGGTAATAATGTTATGGCTGATCGGCGTATATTCATCTTTTCTGATAACCCCTTAAAACATACATTTTACTACATTAATTAGATAACTGGGAATACTTAGAAAATTGAAAGGGAATGTATTGTTTTTTCATTGATTACACATGAAAAATGTGTCCACCGCTAACAACCATTTCTTACTATAATAAAAAAAATAATATGAAACTAGTTTAAAGAAAAAAACGTTAGACACTAAAAAAGATACTCACTGTTACCAGACATGATGCAAAGCCTAGAAAACAAAAAAAAAATGCATATGACTTTAGATAGCTAGACAGATAGACAGACAGATAGATAGTATGCCCACCCCCAGTGGCCCCTAATCCCCACTGCTCTCCCAGTGGGAAAGAATTCAAATATGGCAGTGGCTATATTTGTTCAATTAAGCCAGCATCCCCATCCCTTTGTCTACATTCAACTGTTGTCTGCAGTCTTCTGGCTGTCAGCTGATTGGGGTCAGGGGTGTGTCAATGGTTGCTATGATGCTGTCGGCTGTGTAGCCAACAGCATCCTAGAAACCAGTGATGTTTGCAGTGCATCCGGTGCTGAACATGCACTGAGGATGAAAGTATCCAGTATGAACAGTTTAGCCTCAGTGCTGTGCTCCTCAATGGTGACAGGTACAATAATCTGTATTTAGTTGCAACACGTGCCACACAGACCAACGCCAGAATGAGTTTCCACAGTACTCCTTATGAATTTCAGGAAATCAATATGTCCAGTAGACATGTGCATGCTGAAAAAACATTTTTGTTTTGTTTCGATTCACTAATCTAGTTATTTAGTTTCGTAAAATTCGGTTGATTCGTTCAATTTGTTCAATTGTATTCGGAATTCGTATTCAGAATTCGTTTCATGTCTTTTTCTAATTTCCTTCACATTTACCGATTTTTTTTTGATTAGAAGCGTTCGAAACGATAAATTTTGAATCGGTTGAATCAAAAAATGTTTGATTTTTTTTTCGATTCAAATGTAGCAAAGTGAACAAAGAAAAGAAACATCTTCATCAAATAATTACAATGACTCTTTAAATCACTTTTGGCTTAACAAAAACAGCATTATTTCAAAATGTTACTCTAATAACACACACAGTCTTTGATTTCAGTAATATGTGTACAGTTAGAATTCGACTGGAGTTCGATACAAAATTTTATTAGAATTTCAGTCCGAATTTCGGCAATTCGGACAAATTTAATTTTCTTATTCGGAGCATTTGTTAAAATTTGTTTATTGTAATTCTGTATTCGGATATATCCAAAACCCTGATATTGAAAAATTTGTCCGAATATTAATTCGGAACGAAACAAATCGCACATGTCTAATGTCCAGACAGCAGCTATACTCTGCATGTCATAGCTGTTCAGGCATTTGAGTCTCTACTCACTGGACTAATTCATTATGGTGATGATTAATCTGAAAAGTTACCCCGCTTGTAGAGTCAGCACTAGCTACCACTAAAAATCACCTAGAGATACCACTAGGCAAATGTCTTACCAGCCAATGTGCTCTGTGAGACATCTGCTCACCTGTGGCCAGCTTTACTCTTTCTGCCACAACAGAAGGAATCCTGTAGGAGCCATGTTCCTTCCACCACATACTGATTTCATTTAGGTGCAGAGATCTTAAATCTCAAAGAAATAGAAAGCCAATGGGCATATTGAGGAGTCATTTTGGTAGGATGTCCATTTAACCCTTTTCTATGTGCCTGGAGCCAGGGTTTAGCATTGAGTTCCTCTTCCATCTGCTTTCATAGCATATAGTTTATTTTGTTCATAGTCATAGTTCCCATGTTGTCTACTTACCTAAAACTGCCACAGAGGAGAAGATTGTTGGACTGGCAATCTTAGAGAACTTTTATATCTGCAAAAGGAATGCCAATTATCAATGGCAATTATCTGATGCGGGAAGGAGCTCCCAATTTCCATTTTATGGTGTATTATTATTATTTTAATCATCATTTAATTATATCAATAAACACTGCATGACATTCCCTTCCTCTCAGACACTTGAAGGAATCATCTCATTGAAACTTTTGATAAACAAAGATAAAGAAAAAAATGAGCAAGTGCAGAGTGATCAGACATACCTGTATGACCAATGACAGGTTACGTGAATACCAATGAATATCTCATTACAATGGCATCTGAAAGTTGGTGGGAAATATTAGGAACCAGGTAAACATGTTGATCCTGAAGTTGGTGTGTTGAAAGCAGAAAAAATGGGCATTGCAGTTTGTTGTGTATGGTTCTGCGTAGCTGGAGGGTGTCGCGCTGACCCCTATCTCCAGCCAAAAGTGCATACAATGGGCACATGAGCATCAGAACTGGACCACAGAAAATTGAAAGAAGGTGGTCTGGTCTGACATCATATGGATGGCTAGTTGTGTGTGTGTCGCTTACCTTGGAAAGTGATGGCACCAGGATCTAGTATGGTAAGAAGGCAAGTCGATGGAGGCGATCTGATGCTTAGGGCAATGCTCTGCTGGGAAACCTTAAGTCCTTCCATTTATTGATATTTTTCTGGACACGGTACCACCTACCTAAACATTGTTGCTGACCAAGTACACCCCTTTATGGAAACAGTGCTCTCGATGGCAGTGGCCTCTTTCTGGAGGAGATTGTGCCCCCCCCCCCACATTGCAAAAATGGTTCAAGGACGATTTGAGAAAAACAACTAGTTTGAGGTGTTGACTTGGCCTCCAAATTCTCCAGATATCAGTCCAATTGAGAATCTGTGGTATTTGGTGGAAAAATAAGTTCATGGATGCAGGGCCGGTACTAGGCAAGGGTGGAAGGGCCGGTTCCCCCGGGCGCTACAATTTCTGGAGCAGAGGGGGGTGCCATCAGGGGGGACAGTCCATACGGCTGTCCCCAGGTTTCTTTTGCTATTGTTCAGTATGGAAGGAAGGGGGTGGGCGGCGAAGGCAGAGAGACCAGAGCGCCGCGATCTGCAAGCTTTCAGCCATAAAACATAAAGAAACTTTCCCAAGCGCAGGAGGACTCTTTTTTAATTTTCGGGTGCGCAGTAATCACTTGTTCATATGTGACAAGTACATGCAGTTCTGGTCTCTTCTATATCAATTCCCCGGGCAGACTGGAACTACATGCACTTGTCGCAGATGACAGGTGATTACTGCAGCAGGCGTCCGATAATGAAGAAGGAGTACAGCCACGCAGGGGAAAGTTTCTTTACGTTTTATGGCTGAAAGCTTGCAGATCGCGGGGCTCTGGTCTCTCTGCCTCCGTTGCCCACCTCCTTCCTTCCATACCGAACAATAGCAAATGAAACCAGGGGACAGCCGTATGGGCTGTCCCCCTGATGGCACCCCCCTCCTACTCCAGAAATTGTAGGGCAGGGATTCCTCTGACTGGGATCATTCAGTGACCCCAGGACCAGTAGCTAGCTGCCAGCCCCAGTAACCAGCCCCAGTAGCCAGGACCAGGACCAGTAGCCAGCCGCCAGCTCTAGTAGCCAGCCGCCAGCCCCAGTAGCCAGCCCCAGTAGCCAGGACCAGTAGCCAGCCCCAGTAGCCAGGACCAGGACCAGTAGCCAGCCGCCAGCCCTAGTAGCCAGCCGCCAGCCCCAGTAGACAGCCCCAGTAGCCAAGACCAGGACCAGTAGCCAGCCCCAGTAGCCAGGACCAGCCCCAGTAGCCAGGACCAGCCCCAGTAGCCAGACCCAGTAGCCAGGACCAGGACCAGTAGCCAGCCCCAGTAGCCAGGACCAGGACCAGTAGCCAGCCCCAGTAGCCAGGACCAGGACCAGTAGCCAGCTGCCAGCCCCAGTAGCCAGCCACCAGCCCCAGTAGCCAGGACCAGGAGCCAGCTGCAGGACCAGGAGCCAGACCCAGTAGCCAGCTGCAGGACCAGTAGCCAGCCCCAGTAGCTAGCCCCAGGACCAGTAGCCAGCCCCAGTAGCCAGGACCAGTAGCCAGCCCCAGTAGACAGTCCCAGCCCCAGTAGCCAGGACTAGGACCAGTAGCCAGCCCCAGTAGCCAGGACCAGGACCAGTAGCCAGCCCCAGTAGCCAGCCCCAGGACCAGTAGCCAGCCACAGGACCAGGAGCCAGCCCCAGTAGCCAGCTGCAGGACCAGGAGCCAGCCCCAGTAGCCAGCCCCAGGACCAGGAGCCAGCCCCAGTAGCCAGACCCAGAACCAGTAGCCAGCCCCAGTAGCCAGCCCCAGTAGCCAGGACTAGTAGCCAGCTGCCAGCCCCAGTAGCCAGCCACCCCGACCGAGGACCAGGACCCCGACCGAT
>BLSH010177566.1:26438-37617 GCA_018402905.1 Glandirana rugosa | reverse complement strand
TGGAAGATTGTCACGGAATCGTATGGCTCTCATGAATCGGTCTTTAGTGTGGAAGAAGTGAATTCTTGCCAGTGTATCTCTTGGGAGATGCTCTGCGATGTGTTTCGGTCTGGGGAGTCTGTGGATCCGGTCGATAAGTAGGTCTTCAAGTGGTGCCTCTGGTAGGGCAGATTGCAGCACACTTGTAAGGAATTTATTCAGATCCGAGGGTTTGACCGACTCAGGGATGCCCCGGATTTTAACATTGTTACGCCTTGAGCGGTCTTCCAAGTCTGCAAGTTTTGTTTTCATCTGCCAAATCTCATCCTCCCTGTCGTTGTGGGCATCCACTAGTTCATTGAATGTAGCTGCAAAAGAGCACATTTTGGATTCGATGTGGGAAACTCTATTGCTGACCTCTGTGACCTCTGCTTTGAATTGGGTAGCTAGAGACATAATGTCAGTGTGTAGAGTGGATCTCAGGGACATTAACATGTCTTTCAAAGTTGTATCTAGGACTGGTATATCCGCGGTAGGGAAGTTGGAGATAGAGTCTTGCAATTCTCTGGTGTCATCCATTGAGTTGTTTAGTGCATTTGTGAGGGAGGTATTAGGGGACAAGTCTGACGTTCTTTGTTTAGACTTGGCTGGGCTGGATGAGGGAGAGTTGCAGTGTTTCTCTTTATCATTAGAATTTCTATAAAGATCCGAAGATTTATGTTTGAGACTGTGTTTAGTCTGGTCCAATGACTGAGGAATTATAGGGGCGTTGTTGTTGGTGTCCAACATTGAATGTTTGTTGGATTGTGAGAAAAAGTCTAACATTTTCCCTGGTTTGACACTTTCTTTCTTCTTTCTGCTCGGCATGGGTAGGTGGGGGCTGTGATGAGCAAAGAGTCGTGTGGGGTATACCAGTCACTAGCTATGTAAGAGAAATTCCGGCAGCCTATGTGGAGGTTGCGGGTGTACTACATGATCATCAGTCTTTTATAGTCTCCGATAAACAGGTAGTGGACTTGAGTGTGTGGCACAGTCCCTGTATGGTACTGGCGTTATAGGTGAAGCTTGCTTGGGTGTACCAAGATGGCCGATGTAAGCTTAAGGGCAATTCCAAGTTTTCAGGCTGGTACAGTAGGTGAGTTAGCTTGGAGATATTAATGCATCTCTCTGCTTTTAGGTGTCAGAGCTTTGTGTAATGCCTGGTCCCTCGTCCCTCTATGTCTAATAAAGCCAATTCGGGCCGCGCCTGGAGGAGTTAGGCCCTGTCAGTCCGTATCTCAAACGGCACGTATTTAGTAATGTTAAGTCCCAAAATGCGGAGTCGGGTGTTCACTAGATGGTGCTGCCCTGTCCGCCTCCTATCCCCAGCTTCTGGTGGATTCTAGGGGCCTAGGAAGGGGTCCAGAACGGCCGTTCCGGGTAGGCCGCAAAGCCGCGGCCTCGATTTATACCCGCACGGGACTCCGATGTGGACGAGACTCGGCGCTCTGGTTGGCAGAGGGATGAGAGAGGTAAGTTACCTTGTCCCTAGGTGGATTCGCCGTCTCAGGGCCACGGATTGGGGTAGATTGGTCTTAGATGGTGCGGAGCTCTGTCTCCCAGCGTCTTGCTTCGTCCGCGGCTAGCCACGCCCCCCATGTTGTGTACTTTTATTATGTTGAGCAATTGTTGTAACACATAAACTCAATAAAAAATACTTTCAAAAAAAAAAAAAAAAAGCATATAAGCCTTTAAAATTAGCACTTTTTATTTTCCTGTTCAAATCCCATTGATTTTAACCTCCCTGGCGGCAGAGGCGGCTCTAGACTTTGTGAGGCCTTAGTCAAACCCTAGACATGAGGCCCTACTCACGCCCATAATGGGAAAAATAATTCAAGAGATAAAAAAATTTACTTTATAAATTGCATATAATTAAGAGCTTTAAAGTGCTGGTGTCAGTACTCTCTATCTCGGTAGTGGTATCATTGTCAAATTAGGCAGTTGCGAGGCCCCTGCAAGTGTGAGGCCTTAGGCGACTGCCTAATTTGCCTAATTAGAGAGCCGCCTCTGCTTGGCGGTATGATTATTTCAGATTTTTGGTGCTGAAAGCGGTACCATTATTTTGCATGAAAATTTAGCGTTTTATATTGTAGGCCTGTAATTCTTAGGAATAACTCACTTAAATCTGTCCAAACAAGAGTCTAGTAGACATCCCGGGAATGAAAAAGTTAGAAAAATGAAATCATAAATTATAATATAATAAATAACTAAAAATAATTATCAAAAATAATAACGTAATAGTAATAAAATGTATTCAATAATGTAATCAAACCAAAAACACTGAAATTTGCTCAGTTGCAGAATTGTCGCGGTCGTCACTTTCAGTGTCTGATGATAAATTCCCCCAAAAATCAGTATCACTCAATTCTGCAAATGATTCTTATTTACTATCGCTGTTTTCTAGCTGATCAGAAACCACTTTTGACGTAAAGGGACACTTTTTGGTTGCTATGGACATTCTCAAGTTTCTAGGCAGAAAGAATGACATTTATAATATAAAAGTGCATGCAGGGCTCTGGGCAAACCACTAGGGACAAAGGGGATGTGAAATGATTTCATACAGTAATGTAATCTATAAGATTACAGTGTACTGTATGTGCTGTGTGTGTTTCACTTTTTGAATTTCCCGCCGGTCTGTGTCCCCGCGCGACGCGGCGTTCGCAGGGAACGGAGCCCGACACACCGGAGTCATCTGGCGGCGGACACAGCTCGCAGACACGGCGGGGGACATCGCTGGATCCAGAGGACAAGGTGAGTAGCGCTGCCTGGATCTAGCAATGCAGTCCCGAGTGTGGCTCAGGGTTACCGTTCTTGGTACTGAAAATCCACCCTGAGCCATACTCGGGAACACCGCCAGGGAGGTTAATAGGGTTTGCGTATTCAAACAAACTGTTTTTTAGCTGTTCGGCGTTCTGGTGCGAGCCAAAACAGGGGGTTGTTCAACTCATCCCTATTGACAACATAGTTAACCACAAAGCACAGATCTGTACGCTGCACTGTGCTATAGTGCAGATGCATTTGTGCTACTGTGTATGTGCATTGGATGCCATACAAAATCCTTGTCAACTTGTGGCAATTGTGGTAATACGTGTCACAGCAATGCAAAAGTGTGAATGTTCCCTTAAGGCTTGCAACTTCTGCTTGCTGCCTGCTAAAATAAGTTATATTTACATATTATTCCTTATCCAGGCCCCCCCCCTTTTTTTTTGTCTTGCTTTAGTTACTTACTTACTTGCCTGGCTAAGTCTCTCTGCAGATATGATAGGCGTGGATTTATGGTTACTTACATACATATAGTGACTGAGAATGTTTGTTCATAATGTGGGGTTTCCTTATGTTCTATTGTCTTATTGCCATACTGACTTAATTTTGTTCTGTCAGTTTATTATACACCGTTTCTTGCACTATGAACTATGGACTTTATTTTAATTTTTAATTTTTATTTTTCACTAATTTGATTGATTTGTGCAATCATTCCACATTTATTTAGTATTCACTGTGACATGAATATATTTGTGCTACTGTGAATCATTTGTAGTTATCACTATAGAGTTACATTTCACCTTTGTATTAATTGTTTTGTTGTTAAGTAGCAGCATTCATTCTTTCTAATATTTTTTTTCTAATAATTTCTTTTAAATATCTTTTAGCTATAGCAGGGTGCGTTACGTTAATAATATGCCATTCTGACTTGGTTGTTTTTTTGTGTCCAGGGGATGAAACTGTTGATTGTACTAGGGGAACAGACTCATTTTGGTACATTAGGGGAAATTTACTAAATAAAACTGGTGCACACAGACTCGGGTGAAGCTGTGCATAGTAACCAATCAGCTTCTAACTTCAGCTTGTTCAATGAAGCTTTGCTAATAAAACCTAGAAGCTGATTGGTGACTATGCAGAGCTTCACCAGATCTGTGTGCACCAGTTTTTAGTAAATCTCCCCCACTGTCTTATTCCTTTTTTTATCTTTGTTTTTTGTTTCTTTTCCTTGATTGTTTATATTGTGCATATTATTAATAAAACTTTAATAAAAAAAAGCCATACTTCTTTATTTATCCTATTATGTTTTTATTAACTTGAGACACTCTCATGTTTTACATTTAACCCTTTCGCTGCCAGAGGGATTTTTGCGTTTTTGGGTACATGTTTAAAAAATCATTTTAGGCCTGAAGATTACACAAAACCCCCAAACATATATTTTCTGAAAGCAGACACCCTAGTGAATAAAATAGTGGTAGGTCCAATTTTTATATTACCGCAAAGGTCTAGGAAATGCAAAATTTCAGTAAAAACACACTAACGTGAATTGTAGGGCAAATAAACGCAATAAATTATTCACATTTTTGGTAAAATATAAAAGATGAGGTTGCACCAAGGAAATAGATACCTAACATGCCAAACCTTACATTTTTGTACGCCCCTAGAAATGGCGTTAAACTTCAGTACCCTATATGTTCTATAGGTGATGCTTCAGAAGCCCACTATAGGTTTCAGTTTAGTGTTACGGAGGAGGTCTTGTGTTAGAATTATTGCTCTCACTCTGGCGTACGCAGCGATATGTTACATGTGTGTCACAATTGACGTTTTCACGCATAAGCGCACTGATGCATGCATTTACGTTTGTGCATGTGTAGATGTGGGGGTGGGGGGCCTCAACATTTTTTGGAGGGGATTTTATGTGTTTGTGTGTAACTTTATTTTTTGCAAAAAAAAAAAATTTTTCTTACTTTCCTTTTTTTTTTTCATCACATAGGGGACAAAAAGTCCCCTATGTGATGTTTTTATGTGACAAGTTCTCTTTATTGAGACATGCAGAGTCTAAAAGACCCTGCATGTCTCCCCTGTACTCCACTGAATGTTTTGCAATGCAGATCACATTGCAAAACATCCATTCCCGGCAAAGCGAGCTGGGGACACCGAGAACGTGACCCGGAAGTGACGTCAGAGTCATCGCTTTCCAGGTCAATGCAAGAAGCGGAGTAGTGTGGATGTGTATCCACCCTCCTGCTTCCCCTCCAGCTCCCGACACCCACCATGGACATCCCGGGCTCGCCGATGGGCAAGCGGAGCATGGTAAGCATGGCGGTAGTGGGGGCACACGTGGGGCGCAGTTACCAGGGGTCAGTGAGAGTGATCAGGCGGCAGCGGCGCCTCCTGACCACTCTCACCTGACAGGCAGGAATCTGCCCATCAGTTACACACACAATCTCAGATTCTGTGTAATACCCCCCACTGTTAGGTCCGTACGACGAAAGGGTTAATGAGAAATGTGTACATTGTAGTGTAAACCAAACCTAACACAATTATTCTCACCTATAACAAGGCAATACATGTCAAACATGCTTACAAATCCAAGAAAAGACAAAAATTCAAGAGTCAAGAAAATGTATTGTCAGTTTATAATAAAAAAAATCATAAAATGAAATACTTGAAAGGATACTCGTTATTTAAATTACTGCTACATAATACTAAAAAAAAACAAAACAAAAAAAAAACAGAAAAATTTCACCCAAGAAAGAAAAATTTGGAAAAAAATGTAAATAGCATATATTTTATACAACAATTAGTTTCATCGGTCAACAGCTTGAAAAACATGGATTTATTTCTATGTAGCAAACAAATAAAAAAATCCATCTTTTGTAACTTGTACGTCAACAATGATTTCAAAGGGTCCATTTCAAGAACAATTTTGTTTTTCTATCAGTCTCACAAAAATACATTCTTTATTGTGTGCTTTCTTCGAGTAATGTTTGATTGCAGCACTCACATTTCAGGAAACGCATATTTTCAATCCTTTCTGTAGTGAAGTGCTTTAAGAGCCTTCACAGCTCAGTTTTCTTCCCAAGTATATCATCTATAACAATAATGGTCATTCTGACCAATGTTTGTTTCTATCTCTGTTTATTCTTATAACTATAAATGTTTGTTTTGTGTTATTAACAAAAAAACAGAGAGTGCAAATTAATTTGATGGTAGGCTTACTAAACTTTGCCAATAAACAGATATGCTTCCCAGTCTCTAAAACATATCTTAGTCCAACTGCAAAACATCTCTAAGCCTTTTGGAGAAAATTCATTTTTTATTGTACCATTCTTTAGCACAAAATGATAAAGGAAAGGACAGCCTGAATGTCCTAATATATAGGGAAACAAGAACAATGCTATTTTATCAGCTAACCAAAAACTGAATTTACCTCTAAACTCTTTTTTTTCCAATGGGAATATTGATTTATTATGTATTTATTACAGGTGTTTTTATATTATCAACAATTTATGTAGCACTTTCCATTCTGTACATTCTCATCAGTCCCTACCCTCTAGTTACAATCTAAGGTCCCTATCACTTATGCATATAAACATGCACGTTTTTACCAGGGTTAATTTTATTTTTCAGACAGGAGCCAATAATCCTACTAGAATGTCTTTGGAGTGTGGGAGAAAGCTTGAAAACCCGAAGGCAATCCATGCATAGGGAGGACGTGCAAATTCCATGTACAGTAGATAGTGTCCTGGGTGGGATTCAATTTGGAGATCTCAGGGCTGCGTGGTAGAAGTGCTAACCACTAAGACAATGTGCTGCCTCTATTACTTATGGAAGAGACTGCTCACTTTGAAAATTGTGTTTTCAAATTGCAAAATAATGGGTATTTTAGTTTAGTAAATACAATTAAATTGTTTTCATTTCAAATAACTGTCATGTACAAGCAAACGTCCTGTTTTTTTAAGTGGACAGAGTCTTCTGCTTAAAAAAAACTCCTTTAACCAATTTGAGATCTACGTGTTTTACCCCCTTCCTGTCAACATCATTGTTTTATTTTTCGGTGGTTGATAGTTGCTTTTCCATGCATTTTTACTATATAGAAGATAAAAAAACAGTTTTAATTACTTTCTACTTACTTTTTTTTAAATAATTAAACATTGTGGTATTGAGGTGGTTAAAAGATAAATAAATTTGCAATGAGCCTTTGAAATTTGCCTTAAAGGGGCGTGGCTGGCCATGGAGCAAGATGGCCGCTTAACCCTTCAGCTCCACTCAGCCTCGGGACAGACAGCAACCTCCTGTCTCACACAGTGACTTTCCTCCCCTCTCTCCGAAACAGGGTGACCAAGCAGTATGTCCAGGAAGAATAACCGCCTTTACAAATTGCGCCTCCTCACAGACCTCTTCACTGTCTCAGCTATGCAGCGCTGCCAAGATGACACTGGAGCGGCATCTCCCTCTCCACCTCAGCAAGCAGACAGTGAAAAGCAGGACCATGTTCCCAGCTCGGAGGCTATGGATAACACTGAAGCCGATCGAGCCCCTCACCAAAGCTCACTTGCAGACAGAGGTAAGAGGGCAGCACAATCCCCAGTGCTTTCTCTACAGCATTGGAACACTCCTGACAGACCTCCCCAGGGTGAAGAACACCAAGAATCCCTGGCTGCCCATCCAGCTAGTGACCAGCCTGCCTCAGAGCAAACCCTCAAGCTTATGCTACTTTCTTTACAGAAAGATTTACACAATGAGTTTCACTCATTCCTATCCTCCCTGCACTCCAGAGTAGAACAGATAGAGGAATGCACAGATGTCCTTGAGAGACAAATCACAATCCACACCTCAGATTACCATGAGGCATCTGAGGCTTATCACAAAAATGCTGAAGAAATTCACTTTTTACAGGCCAAAGTGGCAGATCTGGAGGATCAGTCCAGAAGAAACAACATCAGGTTAAGGGAAATACCTGAAGCTGTCAAACCTCCAGATCTAACTCACTATATACAAAACTGTTTCTCAAACTCATCCCCATCCCCCAATTATTGCAAGTTGATATCGGCTTAGATCCCGCCCACAGGATCTCTAAACCTAACTACCTGCCGGAGTCAATCATACGAGATGTGCTGGCATGCATTCACTTTTTTCAAGTCAAAAAGAAGGTCATGGCTGCCGATCGCTCCACTGCTAAGTTGTCAGATCCCTACTCCTCTGTTTCTCTCTACACTGATATATCTGTTGCTACCTCTCAGAAGAGTAGAGAGTTCGCCCAAGTCACCGCAGTTCTCAGAGACTGCAATATCACATACAAATGCATCTTCTCAGCCAAACTAGTGGTGACCTTCCGGAACCAAGCGATGAATATATACACACCCAAGGAAGGCATCAAATGGCTGTTAAACTGGGGCCTTATCTCCTCACCTCTGCCAGACCTTGAGCCTCGCTTTCCGCAATTTCAAGGTCATCTAACATCGAAACTGAACTGATGTCTCAGCTCTACCATCAGTTGCCCATGTTTCACAAAAAGTGACTTTACTGTTACTCTCCCTTGCTGCAACAAACGTGTCCCAGATGAGTATTACTGTTTTCACTGTTTCTTTATTTTTTAATTCCTGTTCTCTTTTCTGCTCCCCCCCCCCCCCCCATAATCACAGAGTGCTAACCACTCTATCTTGAGATAAAAAGTGTGTATTACGTTAACCACAATTATTTTGCCACATTTTCTGTTACCTATATTACTGCACTGGCTGTTTTTAGGTGCTACTGTTTGCGTTTTGTAACTCACTTTCAGATATTTGGTGTGTGAACATAGCAGGTGTCCTCCCCCCACCCTTTCTAGGTCAACCTCTAATGAACAACTATGGCTATTAACATCACCTCCCTGAATGTCAAGGGCGTAAAACTCCCCCTTTAAATGCCATTTAATGTGTAAAAAAGCCATCAGACTCAACTCTTGCCTAATATGTTTCCAGGATACTCTCTTCTCTTCCCACAAACCTCCACTTTGCTCACACAAACCGTTTCCACGCTGTTTTTTTGCCAATTCACCTAAGAAAAAAAATCTGGTGTCCACATTGCTGTACAAGTAGCTTTCCAATTACTCCACTCTGAGAGCGACCCCTATGGTAGATATGTCATCCTACATGCCTCCATCAATAATCACACCATGACTATTGTCAATAGGGATGGGCCGAATACCCCCCTGTTTGCAGCAGAACTGCCGAACAGGAGAAATGTTCTAACCCGAACAGCGAACCCCATTAAAGTCTATGGGAGCTGAAAAGGAAAAATCAAAAGTGCCAATTTTGAAGGCTTATATGCAGGTAATTGGCCATAAAAAGGGTATGGGGGTCTGTGTACTGCCCTGGGGGACTTGTAGTGATTTTAATGATGCTTAAAGTGCAACAATGAAAATGAAAAAAAATATTGTGCCTGGGGGGCCCTTAATGTGCATGTAAAGGACACATTTGTAGCATATACAGAACATGCTACAGCAAAGCTGACATTTCTAAAGAAAAAAATCCCATTTAAAATGGCAATCGGTTACAGTTGCAGACGCCCAGATATTAAAAAATAAAGAAAAAATGGTGCCCCCCTCAGTCCCCCCTCAGTCCATACCAGGCCCTTTGGTCTGGGTATGCATTTTAAGGGGAATCCCATGCCAAAATGTGAAAAGAAATGTTGTGAGGTCCCCCCCCCCCAAAATCCATACCAGACCTGTATCCGAGCAGGCAGCCTGGCAGGTCAGGAAAAGGGGGGGTGAGCGAGCTGCATGCCGTGAAGGCGTTCAACAGAGTTGACTTACAAAATTTGGCTTCTCCGGTCCAATACTCAAAGCAATAATGACACTACATTCGTCCCCCAGCACAAAGGTGATTACCTCACCCATTCTATCTGACCCCTTCCATATAACCAATGGAACCCGCCAAGGCTGCACCCTCTCCCCGCTGATTTTCACCCTCATCATGGAACCATTGGCCCACTCGATACGCACCAACCCAGCTTTCTCTGGCATTGAAGTCGGCAATCTTAACCACAAAATTGGCCTCTATGCTGACGATGTGATCATTAGGGATGGGCTGGATGTTTGAGTCAAATGTAAGTTTGACTCAAACAGCAGCTGTTTGTGGAACAAACGAACATATAGGGTGCTCGCGGCAAGTTTACACACAGCGGAGCTCCCCATAATGCACTGCGAGAATGTGCATTGACAGCTGGTAATTGGCCAAAGCATGCTTTGGCCAATCACAGTGCAATGTGGTGTGAGAGCCATGATTCGCAAAGGCAGGGTGCTCAGGGGGCTCAAGTCCACGCCGCACACTATATAAGGCTGCTGCTTACACGGTGGCCATATATAGTGAATGAATGGAGATTAGGCAGGTTAGTGTAGTGTGCAGTCAGTGAGTGTAGTATACAGTACCTCACAAACGTGAGTTCACCCCTCACATTTTTGTAAATATTTTATTATATCTTTTCATGTGACAACACTGAAGAAATTACAGTATGCTACAACGTAAAGTAGTGAGTGTACAGCTTGTATAACCATGGAAATTTGCTGTCCCCTCAAACTCAACACACAGCCATTAATGTCTAAACCGCTGGCAACAAAAGTGAGTACACCTCTAAGTGAAAATGTCCAGATTGAGCCCAAAGTGTCAATATTTTGTGTGGCCACCATTATTTTCCAGCACTTTCTTAACCCTCTTGGGCATGGAGTTTACCAGAGCTCAACAGGTTGCCACTGGAATCCTCTTCCACGACAACATCATGGAGGTGGTGGATGTTAGAGACCTTGCTCTCCTCCGCCTTCCTTTTGAGGATGCCACACAGATGCTCAATAGGGTTTAGGTCTAGAGACATGCTTGGCCAGTCTATCACCTTTGCCCTCAGCTTCTTTAGCAAGGCAGTGGTCGTCTTGGAGGGGTGTTTGGGGTCGTTGTTTTGGAATACTGCCCTGTGGCCCAGTCTCTGAAGGGAGGGGATCATGCTCTGCTTCAGTATTTCACAGTACTTGTTGGCATTCATGGTTCCCTCAATGTACTGTAGCTCCCCAGTACTGGCAGCACTCATGCAGTCCCAGACCATGACACTCCCACCACCATGCTTGACTATAAGCAGGACACAGTTATCTTTGTACTCCTCCCCTTGACACCACACGCTTGACACCATCTGAACCAAATAAGCTTATCTTGGTCTCATCAGACCACATGGTTCCAGTAACCCATGTCCTTAGTCTGCTTGTCTTCAGATAACTGTTTGCAGGCTTTCTTGTGCATAGAGTTGAGCGAACCTCTGGAAGTTCGGGTTCTACTGGTCCGTCCGAACTTCGGGACAAAGTCCGGGTCCGGGTCCGGAAACAGGGCTTCAAGCCTGCCTGGTCATCTTGGGCTTGAAGGTCTCCAAGCGA
>BLSH010177566.1:0-19383 GCA_018402905.1 Glandirana rugosa | reverse complement strand
TTCCCCCAACAATCTGATCGTAGAGCACGATCGTAGCGATCGTTGTTCTATGCAGAGCTTGATCTGCAACTCAAAGCAGCGGTATGTGAAATCTCTAATTTCTGCTATCTGTCCTCAGAGCAACAGCACAGACAGCAGTAGTAAAGTAATCTATCTCAGGATGCAGGATCAGGTCTTAAAATGGCTAAAATCTGTCCCTCACGCCGTCAGCTACCTTTCCCTACACTAACCCAAGGAGCATGTGACTGCAGCACTGTGACTCCAGCTTATAAAGAGGCTGGGTCACATGATGCACCGGCCAATCACAGCCATGCCATTAGTAGGCATGGCTGTGATGGCTTCTAAGGGCAAACCAGTGAAACGCTTGTTGATTGGCTGCCCTGCAGCTTCTCAACACGTGGAGTAAAATAGCAGAACCCCGGACCGAACCCGAACGATTTTTGAAATGTCCGGGTCCGGGTCCGTGCCACGGACACCCAAAAGTTCGGTACGGACCAGAACGTTACAGTCCGGGTTCGCTCAACACTACTTGTGCATCATCTTTAGAAGAGGCTTCCTTCTGGGACAACAGCCATGCAGACCAATTTGATGCAGTATGCGGCATATGGTCTGAGCACTGACAGGCTGACCCCCCACCCCTTCAACTTCTACAGAAATTCTGGCAGCACACATATGCCTATTTCCCAAAGACAACCTCTGGATATGATGCTGAGCAATTGCGCTCAACTCCTTTGGCCGATCATAGTGAGGCCTTTTCTGAGTGGAACCTGTCCTGTTAAACCGCTGTATGGTCTTGGCCACCGTGCTGCAGATCAGTTTCAGGGTCAATCTTCTTATAGCCTAGGCCATTTTTATGTAGAGCAACAATCCTTTTTTTCAGATCCTCAGAGAGTTCTTTGCCATGAGGTGCCATGTTGAACTTCCAGTGACCAGTATGAGAGAGTGAGAGCGATAACACCAAATTTAACACACCTGCTCCCCATTCACACCTAACGAGACACATGAAACCTGGGAAGGAAAAATGGCTA
This sequence comes from Glandirana rugosa, assembly GCA_018402905.1. NCBI lineage: Eukaryota > Metazoa > Chordata > Amphibia > Anura > Ranidae > Glandirana > Glandirana rugosa. Next base: position 18,355 of record BLSH010177566.1, on the reverse strand, counting down.
ATTGGGCCCAATTTGGACATTTTCACTTAGGGGTATACTCACTTTTGTTGCCAGCGGTTTAGACATTAAGGCTGGATTCACACCATTGCGGTGCGAATTCCAGCCTGTCTGCTGCTGAGAAGGGGCGGAGCCGCCATTCGGCGGCTCATGTCCGTTCTCGCAGCGCATCGGCTGCTCGGGGAGGGAGGTGCAGCGAGGAGGGGAAAAATCCCTGCAAAATCGCTGTTCAATGCGGAGCACATCTGCGGGTTACATGCGCTCCCATTGAACTCAACAGGCTGGGAATTCACAACGTGTGCGTTTTTTGTGCAATGCGGAGTGCGAATGCACCGCACATATGTGAACCGGACACATTGAAAACAATGTGTTTTCAAGTGTCCTGCGAATTGGATGCGGTTTAAGCCGCATTCCAATTCGCATAGGTGTGAACCCAGCCTCATGGTTGAGTGTTGAGTTATTTTAAGGGGACAGCAAATATACACCATTATACAAGCTGTACACTCACTACTTTACATTGTAGCAAAGTGTAATTTCTTCAGTGTTGTAACAAGAAAAGATATAATCAAATATTTACAAAAATGTGAGGGGTGTACTCACTTTTGTGAGATACTGTATATAATACAGTTCAGAGTATAAAGTGCACTCCGTGTAGTATATATGATACAGTTCAGAGTATATAGTGTAGTCTGTGTAGTATATCTAATACAGTTCATAGTACAGTCAGGTCCATAAATATTGGGACATCATCACAATTCGAATCTTTTTGGCGCTATACACCACCACAATGGATTTTAAATGAAACAAACAAGATGTGCTTTAACTGCAGACTTTCAGCCTTAATTTGAGGGTATTTACAGTGTAGGAATTACAACAGTTTGTATATGTGCCTCCCACAGGGACCAAAAGTAATGGGACAGATTAACAATCATAAATCAAACTTTCACTTTTTAATACTTGGTTGCAAATCCTTTGCAGTCAATTACAGCCTGAAGTATGGAATGCATAGACATCCCCAGATGCTGGGTTTCATCCCTGGTGATGCTCTGCCAGGCCTCTACTGCAACTGTCTTCAGTTCCTGCTTGTTCTTGGGGCATTTTCCCTTCAGTTTTGTCTTCAGTAAGTGAAATGCATGCTCAATAGGATTCAGGTCAGGTGATTGACTTGGCCATTGCATAACATTCTACTTCTTTCCCTTAAAAAACTCTTTGGTTGCTTTCACAGTATGCTTCGGGTCATTGTCCAGCTGCACTGTGGAGCGCCATCCAATGAGTTCTGAAGCATTTGGCTGAATATGAGCAGATAATATTGCCCGAAACACTTCAGAATTCATCCTGCTGCTTTTGTCAGCAGTCACATCATCAATAAATACAAGAGAACCAGTTCCATTGGCAGCCACACATGCCCACGCCATGACACTACCACCACCATGCTTCACTGATGAGGTGGTATGCTTTGGATCATGAGCAGTTCCTTTCCTTCTCCATACTCTTCTCTTCCCATCACTCTAGTACAAGTTGAGCTTGGTCTCATCTGTCCATAGGATGTTGTTCCAGAACTGTAAAGGCTTTTTTAGATTGTTGTTGTTTGGCAAACTTTAATCCTTCCTGTTTTTGAGGCTCACCAATGGTTTACATCTTGTGGTGAACTCTCTGTATTCACTCTGGTGAAGTCTTCTCTTGATTGTTGACTTTGACACACATACACCTACCTCCTGGAGAATGTTCTTGATCTGGCCAACTGTTGTGAAGGGTGTTTTCTTCACCAGGGAAAGAATTCTTCGATTATCCACCACAGTTGTTTTCCGTGGTCTTCCGGGTCTTTTGGTGTTGCTGAGCTCACCGGTGCGTTCTTTCTTTTTAAGGCTGTTCCAAACAGTTGATTTGGCCACACCTAGTGTTTATGCTATCTCTCTGATGGGTTTGTTTTGTTTTTTCAGCCTAATGATGACTTGCTTCACTGATAGTGACAGCTCTTTGCATCTCATATTGAGAGTTGACCCCAACAGATTCCAAATGCAAATAGCACACTTGAAATTAACTCTGGACCTTTTATCTGCTCCTTGTAAATGGTATAATGAGGGAATAACACACACCTGGCCATGGGACAGCTGAGCAGCCAATTGTCCCATTATTTTTGGTCCCTTAAAAAGTGGGAGGCACATATACAAACAGTTGTAATTCCTACACTGTTCACCTGATTTGGATGTAAATACCCTCAAATTAAAGCTGAAAGTCTGCAGTTAAAGCACATCTTGTTTGTTTCATTTCAAATCGTGGTGGTGTATAGAGCCAAAAAGATTAGAATTGTGTTGATGTCCCAATATTTATGGACCTGACTGTATATAGTGCAGGCCGTGTAGTATATATAATACAGTTCAGAGTATATAGTGCAGTCCGCGTAGTATATATACAGTTCAGAGTATATAGTGCAGCCCACATTGTATATATAATACAGTTCAGAGTATATAGTGCAGTTTGTGTAGTATATATAATACAGTTCAGAGCATATAGTGCAGTCCATGTACTATATATAATACAGTTCAGAGTATATAGTGCAGCCCGCATAGCATATATAATACAGTTCAGAGTATATAGTGCAGTCCGTGTAGTTTATATAATACAGTTCGGAGTATATAGTACAGTCAATTTAGTATATATAATACATTGCAGGATATATAGTACAATCAATGTAGTATATATAATACAGTGGAGAATATATAGTGCAGTCAGTGTAGCATATGTAACACAGTGTACTGAAGTGGTTAAGGGGAACCCTATGACAGAATTAAGATAAAAATGGCATGAGGTCCCCCCAAAATCCATACCAGCCCTTTGGATCGGTCATAGATTTTAGTGGAACTTCACTGCAAATTTAAAAAAAAAATTGGCACATGGTCCCCCCAAAATCCATACCAGATCCTTATACGAGCATGCAAACTGAAACTGGCAGGTCAGGCTGGGGGGGGATGAACGAGAGTCCCCCTCCTGAAGCATACCAGGCCATATGTCCTCAACATGGGTGACCCCCAAAGCACCTTGTCCCCATGTTGTTGGGGACAAGGGCCTCTTTCCGAAAACCCTGGCCGGTAGCTGTTGGGGTCTGTGGGCAGGGGGCTTATAGGAGTCTGGAAGCCCCCTTTAACAATGGGGCCCCCAGATCCTGGCTCCCCCCTATGTGAAAGGGTATAGGGTACATTGTACCCCTACCCATTCACCAAAAAAGTGTAAAAAAAAAACTAAAGACCACAGGAGACAGTTTTTGACAATTCCTTTATTAACCCCTTCCCTACCGCCGTATTCAGAATGAAGGCCGGGAAGTGGCTGAGTTATCCTGACTGGGCGTCATATGACGTCCTCAGGATAACATGTCGGCACGTGCCCAGGGGAGTGCGCATCGCAGCAATCGTGGTGCTGTGGGTCAGTCTGACCCCCCACATTACCGATCTCAGTACAGTGCTTCCATCGGAAGCACTTTACAGGTGATCAGCCGTGATCAATCATGGCTGGTCACAGTGTAAACAGGAAGAGCCGTTAATCTGTTTTTCCTGTACTTGGGACTGCAGACCTGAGCAGTAGAGAGCCTATCGGCTGCTCTCCTGACAGGGGGGGTCTGTGCTGATGGTTTATCAGTGCAGTCCCCCCTCGGATCACCACCCTAGACCACCAGGGAGCCTGCCCGGGGACCACCAGGGATGTGCCCACCAGGACTACCAAGGAGCCAACCAAGGACCACCAGGAAGCCGATCAGGACCACAAGGGAAACCACCCTAGACCACCAGGTAACGGGTACAGTGCCCAATATGGATAGCACTCAGTGCCACCTTCAGAGGCCACCCCAGACCAACAGGGAAATGGTCACTATCAGTGCATCTGCCCACCAGTGCCCCTATCAGTGCGTATCAGTGCCCACCAGTGCCACCTATCAGTGCCCAGTGCCACCTATCAGTGCTAATCAGTGCTGCCTATGAGTGCCCATTAGTGCCGCTTGTCAGTGTCCATCAGTGCTGCATATCAGTCCCTGTCAGTGCTGCATATCAGTGCCACCTATCAGTGCCCATCAGTGCTGCTTATCAGTGCCACCTATCAGTGCCCATCATTGCTGCATATAAGTGCCTCATCATCAGTGCCCATTAGTGCCACCTCATCAGTGCTGCCTCTTCAGTGCCAATCTGTGATGGAGAAAATGTACTTATTTACAAAGTTTTGTGACAGAAACAGAGAAACTTTTTTTTGGGGGGGGCACTATGCCGTTTTTTTCATTGATTTTTTTTATCTATATTGCCGGGAGCTGGCTAAACATTACAGCTGCTAGCAAGTTTGAATTACATTATTTTCCTTTAGAAATGTCATTATTGCAGCAGCATTTCCTATACATCGCACAGATGTGCCACTTTACAGGCAGACTAAGGAGACCCCAGCATGATATTTAAAGGAATATTTAATTGTTATTGTTTTACTTTAAGCATCATTAAAATCACTGCTCCTGAAAAAACAATTGTTTTAAAAACGTTTTTTGCATTGATACATGTCCCCCAGGGCAGTACCCGGGACCCCATACACTTTGTATGGCAATAACTTGCATATAAGCCTTTAAAATGAGCACTTTTGATTTTTCATGTTCGTTTCCCATAGACTTTAATAGGACTCCCATTTTTGCTAGAACTTTTTGCCTGTTTACGGTGTTCTGGTGCAATCCCTAGTGATCATCTCTATAACCAAGCCCACACAATCACTCCTTCATTTACATAATACCCTAGACCTTTTTAGAAAAGCATTCTTGTATAAGATCAATTACTCCAAATTCTGTTTGGAGCAAATATTGAACCATACATAAAACGTTGCATTGCTCAACAAACCTCTTTCATGGGACCCTGATTTTGCTCTCATATCTAGGTATCCACCTGATCGCTCCCACCTCACAACTACTTCTACTTAAAGTGGATGTAAACCCTCACATGTACCCAGTTAAGTGAACAATTTCAGATGATACACATGGATGAAACAAATCTCCCTATATAAGTTTTACATGCATATCTTCTGTCTTCATCTGTATTTATCCTTTAGAAAGTTCTGTTCGGGTTAACATTTTTTCTCTTCCTGCTTAGCACTGCAGACAAAACCTGGGCATACAGCCAAGACAGCTTATTGGAGGAAAGGCACACACCCCTCTACTCATAGGTAGAGACTTTCAGATGTCTTTGTTGTTGTAGCACAGTGCTAATCTATTTATAGCATCCTTCCCAACACAAAACTCCAGCTGCTCTTATCATAATGTGACAGAAACTTGTCAGGCTGATAACAGAGCTATGGAGCAGGACAAAGCTATAGGACACAAGGCTTTGAAGAGAGATAAAACACTAAAGATATATGTGCCCAGCTCAAATCAGGTGGAGGATGTCTACGGTCCTGCAGCCAGAATTCTGGGACCTCAATGATAAGTGCAAACAATCAAATCAAGGAACAACCATAAATAAAGGACTCACAGTTAGTAGCAAATCCGGGCAGAGGTCCAAGGGATCAACCAGAGACAGCGTCAGGGACAGTCAAGGTTCGGCAACAATCGGGCAACAAAGTACAAGAGGGTAATCCAAAGGCATAGTTGGAAACAAGCAAAGTTAATAACAGGCATCAAACAGGATAAACGACTGGTAGTAACTAAAACCTATATTTAGGCAAGGACCGGAAGGGGAAGTGAGATTTTATAGAGTGCTAATTGAAGTGATTGCCTACAGCTGGCCACACGGTGGAGCCAGAGTCACAATCAGAAAGCTGTAGACACCAAGGACTTCAAAGATAGTAGATACTCTGTGGCTAAGGCCATAAGGAGCTGACCACAAGGACTGTTAGGAGAACCAGCTTCCTGTGCGCATTGCACGTGCCTGTATGCGTTCCCGCGCGTCCAGCAGGGGCTGTCCTTTCTACAGCGTTACCATGACTTGTGACCCTGTGTCTGCTCTGGAATGACTTCCTGCATCTGTGACCCCGGCTATCTTTGCACTTTGTTTGCTTTCTACCTGCCCCGACCCCCTTCCTGTCTACGACTTCTCTCCTGCCTGATCCTGTGTACTTCTGCTGCTAATTTCATATTCTTGGTGGTTATCAACCAAGACAGTAAAAGGATGTCTAGAGGATAGTGAAAACCTATTCTTGTAAAAGGGTTTAAGCAAGGATACGTGAAATGTATTGGAAATCCGATAATGTGAGGGCAAATTAAGTTTATAGGCCAACAAGTTAACGTGATTAAGGATGTGGAAGGGTCCAATATATCTAGGCCCAAATTTAGCGGAAGGTTGGCTCAGTTTGATGTTCTTAGTGGATAACCATACTAGCTGATTAAGACGAAAATGGGATGTAGGTCTTCTGCGACTATCTGCATACCCCTCGTAACTGCAAACCGATTACAGCAACACTTTCCTTATTTCCTTCCAATGCTTGGTTAACCTAGACACCATGTTGGCTGCTGCAGTTACCTCTACTTGTGAAGATTGGAAGGGAAGGACTTTGGGTTGATAACCAAAGGCAGCTTGGAAAGGAGAACATTTCAAGGAAGAGTGCCACTTTGAGTTGTGGGCTTTTCCAGCTAGAGGAAGCATCTCACTCCAGTTATCATGTTCAGCATTAACGTACGCTCTTAGATAGGTTTCTAAATCTTGATCAACCCTTTCTGTTTGGCCGTTAGATTGAGGATGGTATCCAGAAGACAAGGGATTCCCACATACACAGATGTTTGCAAACAGCTCTCCAGAATGAAGAAATGAATTGTGGCCCTCTGTCGCTAACAATATTGACCTGAATACCATGTAAACGGACAACATTTTAATGAAGGATAGAGCCAGACTTGGGGCTGAAGGTAGGGCAGGCATCGGAATGAAGTGTGCCAATTTGTCTACAACTACACAGATGACAGTATTCCCCCTGGAAGCTGGCAAATCCACAATAAAATCCATACTGATATCCCATGGAGCATAGGGAACAGGTAATGGTTGTAGTAGGCCTTGAGGGACAGATCGAGGCATTTTGATGGCCTCACAAACAGTACAAGCCTTAATGAAAGCAGTCACATCCTTCTTAAGCGTAGGCCACCAAACCAGGGATTTCAGGCGTAAGAAGGTTTGTTTCATACCAGGATATCCGGATATCTTTTGTCCATGGGCCCATTGCAAACCTTTTTTACGTAAGTCTGGAGGTACATACAAAGAATTATCCAGAACCAAGAGATTGGCAAGAGTCTGAGTTTGAGCAGCCAACAAACTCCTTTGTAAGTTCGTATCTAGTTGACCAATAATTAGTTCAGGAGGAACAATATGCTCCGGGGGAGCTTAGCTATTTTCACAAGGGAATTGCTGAGACAGGGCACCAGCCTTGGTGTTCTTAGTACTAGGAATGTAAGTTACAACAAAATTAAACTGGGTGAAGAATAATGCCCAGCGGGCTTGTCTGGAATTCAGTCTCTGGGCCTTTTCCAAATAGGTTAAATTTTTATGGTCCGTTTGAATCACAACTGGGAGTTCTGTACCTTCTAATAAATGTCACCATTCGGAGAATGCTAGTTTTATAGCCAGAAGTTCTCTATTTCAAATTGTATAAAGTAGCGGCGCTTCATGTATTGCTAACCATATAACATCCTAGTGAATACATATGTTATATAATAAAAGTCCCAATAATTTCTCAAAATAAAAATGAGTTCAAATCCAGTGAAAGGAAAAATACAAAAGAAGACAATCTTCCAGAAGGGCACCCGATGTGAAAGGGTTAAATGCAAAGTTCATCTGTAGTGTGAACACTAAGCACCTCCACCTCCAGATAATCAGGACTCTTACCAGAAGGATTTGGCTTCCAAACTAATGGAATAGCCAAAACAGCTTTTAGGGATGTGTAAAACTCCCTGGGGGGATCCCAGCGGCTTCCTCCACTTAAGATGAATGTTATTCACAGGTCCCACCGGAAAACATAAGACAATATGCACAAAGCAATAGCGTAATTCCGTTTGATAGTTTAATTATATGCAGTAAAAACATCAGTAGAGCACTCACATTTCAGCAGTAAAAACATCGCATCAAAGGAATTCCTGGGTCTGTATAGTCTATAGCACGGCCGTGCGAGCGCAGCACACACGTCAGAATAGCCCCGCCTACCGATTTCGGCACAGAATGACTTCTTCCTGGGCGTTCCATATTCCCTATGTCATAGTTTTGTTCTGCGACAGAGAATCTTTTGGAGAAGAAGGCTACCGGATGTAGTTTGTTGGAAGAAGGGTCTCATTGGGATAGCACTGCTCCAGCACCTATTTCGGAGGCATCCACTTCCAAGAAGTATTGAGCAGAAGGCTGAGGATAACGAAGCACAGGAGCAGAGCAGAAAGCAGACTTTAGGAGATCAAAGGCTTCCAGCACTTTAGGAGTCCACTGAGAGCAGTTGGTCCCTTTCTTAGTGAGGGCTGTGATGGGAGCCAGAATCTTGGAAAAATTCTTGATGAATTTTCGATAGTAATTAGAAAATCCAATGAACCGCTGGACTTCTTTTAATGTGGAAGGTCTGGGCCACTGTAAGAGGGCATTAAGCTTCTTGGGATCCATCTGGAATCCTTCAGAAGAAATTATATACCCTAGGAAAGGTATTTCCGATTGTTCAAAAGAGCATTCGGAGAGTTTAGCATACAACTGGTGATCTGTTAGACGTTGGAGAACAGTGTGTACATGGTAATGATAAAGCTTCAAATCTTTAGAGTGAATGAGTATATCATCTAAGTAGACGACAATGAAAGAGTCGAGTAGATCCCTGAAAATGTCATTCACAAACTTCTGGAATACGGCGGGGGCATTGCAGAGACCGAATGGCACCACAAGACACTCGTAATGTCCCCTTCTCGTATTAAAGGTCGTCTTCCATTTGTCTCCAGCTTTAATTCTAATAAGGCTGTATGCTGAATGAAGTTCCAGTTTGGTGAAGACCTTCGATCCTTGGACCCAGTCAAACAATCAGTAATCAGGGGAAGAGGACACCAATTCTTTACCATAATTTGGTTAAGCGTTCTGAAGTCTACACAGGGTCTGAGTCCTCCATCCTTTTTCTGGAAAAAAAAGAACCCAGCCCCCATGGGGGGGGGTAGAAGGCTGAATGAATCCCTTCTTCAAGCTGTCTTCAATGTACTCCTCCTTAGTCTCAGCCAGGTTAAGGGATAAGTCCTCCCCTTAGGTAGAGGAGTACCGGGCAAGTCAATAGCAAAGTCATAAGGGCAGTAAGGAGGAAGAGCCTCCGCTTCCTTTTCAGAGAACACATCAGCAAAATCCACGTAGGCCTCAGACAACTCAGGGTTGGTAGACACCTCATGGACGGACACTTGATTATGTACCACCTTTTGGAGACAGTGGACACGACAGGAGGTGCTCCAAGCTGAGATTTGACCAGAGGACCAATCAATGGAAGGGTTATGTTTACGTAACCAAGGGAACCCAAGAATCACCTGGTGTTTCAGGGACAGGATAATGTCAAAAGATGAAACCTCTTGATGCAGAGTCCCCAAACGGACAGAGAGAGGCTTGGACTCATGGGAAATAAGACCATCACCCAGAGGAGCTCCACCAAGGGTCGTCACACAGAGCGGTAGGGTTTTTGAAACCATGGGAATCTGGAGTCTCTTAACCAGAGCAGCATCTAAAACCAGACCACCAGCGGCAGAATCAATAAAGGCTACTGTGGAGAAGCACTGGTCATTGCAGGACAAAGTGATAGGGACTAGAAGTCTCTCCTGAGGAGGGTTCAAAACAGCAGGGCTTAATGGGACTCCTCGCTCATCCATTAAGCCGACCAGAAGTCCCACAATATAGACAGAGGCCTAAGGTCCTGCGTTTGGTGTGTTCACTGTCCGGCAACCGAACCGCTCCTATGTCCATGGGTTCCTCCTCAGACCCAACAGGAGAAGGGACAGAAGGGACTAGCGATTGTAGAGGAGGAGACTTAGTACCAAGTCTGGGAGGAATATCTTGTCCTTGGCGCTCTTACTAACTGACGCTCAGCAAAGTCAGTGTCAACCAGGATACACAAGTTGATAATCTCCTCTAGACCCGCTGGGATCTCACGGTACGTTAATTCACCCTTAATGCATTCCACTAGTCCTCTGCGAAATGCAGCCTTAAGGCGCTACTGTCCCAGTTGGTCTTTAGTGTACGAAATTCAATGGCGTAGGATGCCACGCTGCGTTTACCTTGACGTAAGTCAAGAATACGGGACTCGGCTGCAGGGAACGTCAAAATCTTTTCAAACATCTTAATGAAGGTTGGATAGTCAGTGAGCACCGGGGACTCCTTCTCAAGAAGAGGCAACACCCAGGACAAATCTCTGCCTTTGAGCAGGGAAATTATAAATGGCACCTTGGCTTAAGCAGAGTCAAACACAGCAGGCTGGTTTTTAAAATGTAATTGACAATGGTTGAGAAATCCCCGGCAATTCATGGGATTCCCATCATACTTCTCCGGGAGAGGGATTTTAGGAGTGGGAGGATCCAATGGCATAGACAAAGGCAGATCCAGTATTGGGTTCCTCCCTTCCAAAAGTTCCTGAGGTGATCTTTAGGAAGGCACCCAATCTGAGAAATAGAATTGCACTTAATGTTGTAGATCCACCTAAACAACCTATCTTTTTTGACCAGTTCAAAGGCTTCTATCCTTGCAATAGGTGTGTTATATGCTGTTTCAATCCAGAAGACGCAAGGTGGAGAGTTTTTCCTCCTGAAAAACTGGAAAGACTTATGACATGGAGCAATTTATTTCATGTGACACCTGATATGTGGTGTACCTCCTTGAATGTGGATGGCACAAACAATATGTGGGTGGTACATCCAGGAGACTTAGAGACCGCCTTAGTGAGCACGTCTATAATATAAAAACTGGCTATAGGAAACATAGTCTATCCATGTATTTTCGTCAAGTCCACAATGGGGACCCTCATGGTCTTCAATTCAAGTAAGCTTAAATCCCATAAGGAGCTGACCACAAGGACACAAGTCTCAGGATCAATCCGGTCAAGGCATGACATTATCCAAGCCTCATTGGCTGGATGCATTGCATTGACCAAGATGTACCGCTTACCTCATATACTATATCTGTTTAAACTTTGCCCATTCCCTTCTTACAAGCTCACCTCAACAAACTACAGGCTATGCTGATCCCCTTTATATTGAATGGGAAGCGTTCCAGAATTAAACACTCTACTCTATGCTCATCAACATCTGCCAGAGGGATGACAGCAACAAATATCTCAGCATACTTTAAAGCAACCATCCTTGTCCAAACCAGATATTGATGGAAAACAGATCTACAACCTACTTTGCTACAAAGAGAAGCAAAAGCATTAGCGACCTACCCCAAACTGCTTCTTAGTGCTTTACTTCTACAGCATCATGCTCAGCAATGCTATCTCAGCACTGTAATGGCAACTATCAGAACATAGAAAGCAGCCTGTCAGCAAAATGGGGGCATTCCCCATAGTCTACAAAACGTATTACCCCTCAACACTCTACAAACTGTGATGCCGGATATCTGACTATCACATTGGCTGTCTGCTGGCCTCAAAACAATTGTAGATCTCTACCAGAACTCCTTTCCTTCCAACATCTACAAATGAACCATCTAATCCCTCCTAAAGACTTTTTCAAAAATATCAGACTTTGCTCAGTGTTCTCACAGGTACTATGGTCAGGGAACCCTTTCTCCTGCCACCTATCACTAGAAACTGGAAGTCTCTGAACCCCACTTCTATCGCAGAAGTGATATTGGCACTAAACAACCACTGTTTAATGGAATTCATGTATGCCAGGGCCCAATTGCAAGTCCATGCATTCCTCAAAAAATGGAACCCTTGGCTAGCTCACCCAAAATGCACACTCTCCTCGTAAGTTACACCCTATTAGGCTTAAACACCAGACTCTCAACACCGAATAGGACCACCTGCTCTTTTTCTATCTTTAAGTGTGTAGTGCCACACTCTGTAGACTACACACTTTTGCATACATGTTTGCCAACCTCTTTGCTGATTAATGTAAATTAGTACAACTTGCCTTACTGTACATAAATTGTCATTTGTTACCAAACTACCTGTGTCTATGAAAAGTTATATTGACTCTGTACCGTGAATATATTTGAATAAATACGTAAGTTTAAAAATAATTGCCTTTAAAATGCAAGTTTTCTGCTATTGGTGGTTTCTAGAAGATTAAACTGCATTTCAATGAAATTTCATTATGGGCAATGTCTAGATGTCATGGATAAACCCCCAAAAAAGCTTCACATGCCATCAAAACAATGCCATATTTTTTGGTGGAATTTTAACTACCACACCCATCATTGGTGGTCAGCAACACTTTATCCCCCACAAAAATCCCTCAACATTGGTGGCTAGTGGCAATTTAGACCCCCTAAAAACAATTCCACAATCAATGGTGATCAGCAGCATTTTTAAATCCCACCCCTCTCCCTACATTGGTGGTCAATGGCCCTTTAAACTCCCCAAACAATCCTAAAATATTGCTGGTCAGGGCGTCTTTTAAACACCCTCCCTCCGCCACCACCTTCAATTGTTTGTGCCACAGACTGAAGGATTTAATGATTTTTCTTTCTCCTTTTCCTGCAGTGTGAGAAAAAGGGGAAGGCTCACCAATATAAACAGCACTGCCCTGTTTACATTAGTGATCACTGTGATTGGTCATTACCACAAACACATGACAGAGATGCCCAAATCAGCTCTGAGCCTTTAGCCCAAGCTGCCCACCAGCAAATGACAGTGGGAGCCATAGACTTGTGTGAACACCCATTTTGTTACTCTTTAAAAATTGCATTGCTATTGCAGTGTGTATGCATTCAGTATAAAAACAAAATGTATACACTTACTTGAATATCATAAAGACTGAAGAACAAGAAGTAGTGTTAGGCGAACGGTCCGGCCCAAGCATGAGTTTGGAGCGAACACTGGCTGTTCACCCATTAGATGAACACCTGAATTATCTGGGCATTCAACTGTTTGTTCAGCCCGCTGAACGACCACAATGCATTGTGCCAACGCAGTGCATTGGAAGCCTTGATTGGCTGAAGCAATGAAAGCTTTGCCCAATCAGGGCCCATAGCACTGTCAGAGCCATGAATGGACACTGTCATGATGACTCTGTCCAATCATGGCTCATTCCTCTTAGTCCCACCCCACACTATAAAAATATTCTTACCATAGCGGCCATTTGCAGTGTGATATTGGCCTGGAGAGAGATTGAACAGGGCTGTTCAGCGATAATAGTGAGTTAGTGTGCTATAGTGGGCTATTATGATTCTATTGTGAGTGTAAAGTATCAGTTTAGTGTGAATCTAGTGATAATGCAGTGTGAGTGTAGTGCGACTAAGGATGGGCCCCTGGTTCAAGTCCAAAGCGTGTTCCACTTGAACATCGGGGGTTCCCCTGTTTGGCACGTTTGTGGGAAATTCAAGCGCCCCATAATGCATTCCAATTGCGGGGAAATGCCGCCCGCTGATTGGCCAAAGCATTCACATGACCTACTGTGATGGCTATGATTGGCCAAAGGCAGGGTGCCTTTAGCCAATCACTGCTCAGCAGCCTCAATCCACGCCCACACTATATAAAGCCGCTTGCACAGCGGCTCTATGTGTGTATAACTGTGGAGAGAGATAGTGAGTGAGCTTAGATAGCTGCGTGCAGGCAGTTTAGTGTAGACAGTGAGAAATCCTAGATAGCCAATCTGTATACAGTCAGTTAGTGCAGGCAGTGCATAAATATATATGTACCTTAAATGTTGTGTGTGTATATAAATATATATATATATATATATATATATATATATATATATAGTGTATATATTGTGATAAACAGCCCATGTCAGTCATTAATGGAGTATATCTGCCACATAGAATCTTGAGATTCTTAAGGTAAATGGGTGGCAGGGAGGGGTCTGTAGGCACCAAGAGGTTAAGTATTGGTCACACCTTGCTCCCCAGCTGGGGTATAATTTTGCCTGAACTGGGTGTAATCAGTGGTGGTGCTGAGAGAGAAGGAGCAGGCTGTGAGGGAACATGCCTGCAAAGACTGAAGCAGACCCAGTGAGGTCTATCTGTTAGCCAGGATGCTTTTATTCATGTAATGGACTTTTATTTTGGGACTGTTTTCTACCCCTGCAAGGGAAGCCTTTCTGTTATCCTTATTTGCTGAATGAATAAACATGGGCAGGAAGCCCTTAACCTGACATATGGCAGGATGTTTGAGAATCTCTACACTTGAAGCTAATGGCCCACAATATATATATATATATATATATATATGTGTGTGTATATATATATATACACAGTATGTCACAAAAGTGAGTACACCCATCACATTTTTGTAAATATTTTATTATATCTTTTCATGTGACAACACTGAAGAAATGACACTTTGGTACAATGTAAAGTAGTGAGTGTAAAGCTTGTATAACAGTGTAAATTGACTGTCCCCTCAAAATAACGCCACACACAGCCATCAATATCTAAATCACTAGCAACAAAAGTGAGTACACCCCTATGCGAAAATGGCCAAATTGGCCCCAAATTGTCAATATTTTATGTGGCCACCATTATTTTCCAGCACTGCCTTAACCCTCTTGGGCATGGAGTTCACCAGAGCTTCACAGGTTTCCACTGGAGTCCTCTTCCACTCCTCCATGAAGACATTATGGAGCTGGTGGATGTTGCACTCCTCCACCTTCCGCTTGAGGATGCCCCACAGATGCTCAATAGGGTTTAGGTTTGGAGACACGCTTGGCCAGTCCTTTACCCTCAGCTTCTTTAGCAAAGCAGTGGTCATCTTGGAGGTGTGTTTTGGGTCATTATCATGTTGGAATACTGCCCTGCGACCCAGTCTCCGAAGGAAGGGGATCATGCTCTGCTTTAGTATGTCATGGTACATGTTGGCATTCATGGTTCCCTCAATGAACTGTTGCTCCCCAGTGCCGGCAGCACTCATGCAGCCCCAAACCATGACACTCCCACCACCATGCTTGACTGTAGGCAAGACACACTTGTCTTTGTACTCCTAAACTGGTTGCCGCCACACACGCTTGACACCATCTAAACCTAATAGGAGTAGCTTGGTCTCATCAGACCACAAGACATGGTTCCAGTAATCCATGTCCTTAGTCTGCTTGTCTTCAGAAAACTGTTTGTGGGCTTTCTTGTGCATCATCTTTAGAAGTGGCTTCCTTCTGGGATGACAGCCATGCAGACCAATTTGATGCAGTGTGCGGCATATGGTCTGAGCACTGACAGGCTGACCCCCCACCCCTTCAACCTCTGCAGCAATGCTGGCAGCACTCATACATATATTTCCCAAAGATAACCTCTGGATTTGACGCTGAGCATGTGCACTCAATAACTTTGGTTGACCATGGCGAGGCCTGTTCTGAGTGGAAACTGTCCTGTTAAACCGCTTTATGGTCTTGGCCACCGTGCTGCAGCTCAGTTTCATGGTCTTGGCAATCTTCTTATAGCCTAGGCCAGTGTTTCCCAAACCCAGTCCTCAAGGCACACCAACAGGTCATGTTTTCAGGATTTCCCTCAGATGAAAGAGCTGTAGTAATTACTAAGGCAGTGAAACTGATCAAATCACCTGTGCAAAATAATGGAAATCCTGAAGACATGACCTGTTGGTGTGCCTTGAGGACTGGGTTGGGAAACACTGGCCTAGGCCATCTTTATGTGGAGCAACAATTCTTTTTTTCAGATCCTCAGAGAGTTCTTTGCCATGAGGTGTCCTGTTGAGCTTCCAGTGACCAGTATGAGAGAGTGAGAGTGATGACACCAAATTTAACACACCTGCTCCCCATTCACACCTGAGACCTTGTAACACTAACGAGTCACATGACGCCGGGGACGGAAAATGGCATATTGGGCCCAATTTGGGCATTTTCACTAATGGGTGTACTCACTTTTGTTGCCAGCAGTTTAGACATTAATAACTGTCTGTTGAGTTATTTTGAGGAGACAGCAAATTTACACTGTTATACAAGCTGTACACTCACTACTTTACATTGCAGCAAAGTGTAATTTCTTCAGGGTTGTCACATGAAAAGATATAACAACATAATTACAAACATGTGAGGGGTGTACTCATTTTGTGAGATACTGTATATATACACAGTGTATTGAGTTTACACTATATATCAGTGCATTCAGGGGTGTACGGTATATAATACACTTCACGTGGTGTATTAAAGCGGTTGTCTACCCTGTGAAAAAAAATCCTGCAAGACAATAGCATAATGAGCTAGAGCTCTGAGCACTGACAGGATGACCCCCCACCCCTTCAACCTCTGCTGCCATGCTGGCAGCACTCATATGTCTATTTACCAAAGACAACCTCTGGATATGATGCTGAACCCGTGCACTCAACTGCTTTGGTCAACCATGGTGAGGCCTGTTCTGAGTGGAACCTGTCCTGTTATACTACTGTATGGTCTTGGCCACCATGCTGCAGCTCATTTCTGGGTCTTGGTTATCTTCTTATAGCCTAGGCCATTTTTGTGTTGAGCAACAGTTCTTTTTTTCACATCCTCAGAGAGTTCTTTGCCATGAGGTGTCATGTAGAACTTCCAGTGACCAATATGAGAGAGTGAGAGCGATTACACCAAATTCAACACACTTGCTCCCCATTCACACCTGAGACCTTGTAACACTAACGAGTTACATTGCACCGGAGAGGAAAAATGGCTAATTGGGCCCAATTTGGACATTTTCACCTAGGGGTGTACTCACTTTTGTTGCTAGAGATTTAGACATTAATGGCTGTGTATTACGTCTTTTGAGGGGACAGCAAATTTACACAGCTTTACAAGCTGTACACTCACTACTTTACATTGTAGCAAAGTATTATTTCTTCAGTATTGCCACATGAAAAGATATAATAAAATATTTACAAAACTGAGAGTGGTGTACTCACTTATGTGAGACACTGTATTTTATGGGAGAGTAGCTCATGGGAATCACTTTTCAGGTAAATAGATTAAACATGGAGGTCAGTCTCTTTAAAGTCTGGGGGCTTGCCAGGTTTATTTTCACAGGTTTGCTTGACATCTGGCACTACACTAAACAAAGAGATTCCTCTCTATACAGTGTGGGCCTGTCCCTGACACCCACAAAACATAATCACATTGCAAACCTTGTTTTTAGAGTCCAAATTGGCACACAGAGCTCTCTCAGTTTCCTCCCTCTGAGATCCAGGATTGAGCTCAAGTGTGATCTCTTCCTGATCATTAAATGCAGGTTGAAAGGGGTTTTTTAGTAGACCAGAAAGTGCAGGCCAGAACCAGCTCTGCCATGGTGACCGGCAAAACCCGGGTGGGACTCCCGCTGGTCGCCTCAAAATGACCGCATGCGAGGTGACAAATATCACCCGTCCATTGTCGTGCCTCGCATAATGTCACTATCTATATATATATATATATATAGATAGTGTATTGAGTGTACACTATATATCAGTGCATTCGGGGGTGTACACTATATATAGTACACTTCATGTAGTGTATTAAAATATACAGTATACAGTCTAGTATATATATATATACAAATTAAGAGATGAGGTGCACAATGGCAATGCAATGAAGTACAAGCAATCAGACCCTCCCACTGGTCATATGTGGAAAAAACGTTCAAGGGATTGCTGCACAATAAAACTTTAATGGAAGTCCAAAAAACATACATAATTACAGTGAACATCATGGTTGACAGTTTCGGGCTTGTCAGATATCGCCCTTCTTCATAAACCAAATACATCCATCTGAGTTTCACATCACAACGTACAAATATATGCTTAATCGCATCAACTGGAACCTATTGAGTCTTTAATTACATTTCAATCATCATAAGTCTAAGCGTTCTAATTCATCTAATGGTGAAGCAATCGGCAACAGCAGTTTTCAAACTTCCCATATGTCAAGGTGCGGTAATAGACTCAAGATCTAATGAACAAAAATATACACAAAACATACCAAATTAGTATCTTCAAAATAAATTCAAATAAAAATCCACCAATTTATAGATGAAAAAATATATCAAAAGTGAAAAAAAGGAACTTGAGCTGTCACTTTTTGTTGCTTGTGTCAGCTCCGAATCACCCTTGTGTTTAGAGATAACACACATAATGTATATAATGTCTCAAAATAAATTAAAATAAAGATTCACCAAAATATTAATGAACAAATACATCAAAAGTGAAAAAAGGAACATGAGTAGTGTTGAGCGAACCCGGACTGTAACGTTCGGGTCCGTACCGAACTTTAGGGTGTCCGTGGCACGGACCCGGACCCGGACATTTCAAAAATCGTTCGGGT
>BLSH010177556.1:355897-368363 GCA_018402905.1 Glandirana rugosa | reverse complement strand
ACATAAAACCCACGCGTCATTAAGAGCTGCGTCTGTCAGTGAACTCAGAGAAAAGGATTTTACGGTAAGTTATAATAAAATCCCTTTTTTTTATTTATCACTTCTTTTTTTTTTTTTTTTTTTGGACTTGTATTTTAGCAAAAAGTAAGAAATATATATATATTTTTTTGCAAAATTGTCGTTCTTTTTTTGTTTATATCGGCGATCAGAAATGACGCAGAAGTGACCAAATACCACCAAAAGAAAGCTCTATTTGCGGGGAAAAAAGGACACACATTTTGTTTAGGTACAACGTCGCACAACCGTGCGATTGTCAGTTAAAGCGACACAGTGCCGAATCGCAAAAAGTATTCTGGTCCTACAGTGGGAAATCCTTCCGGGGGTGAAGTGGTTAAATAACAAATACCGGTAAGTTATATTTACCTGCTCTGTTGCAGTGGGTTTGCACAGGGCAGCCCTCCTCTTCTGTGCTTCTGGCCCTTCTCTCCTTTTGAGTGCCCCGACAGCAAGCAGCTTGCTATGGGGTCACCCGAGCTGCAGCTCTGTGTGTCCATTCAGACACAGAGCCGAGGTTTGGCCCCGCCCACTCTCCCTCCTGATTGGCTAGTTAACTTTGACAGCAGGAATGGGCTCAGGCGTGTTCGGAACAGAAGTGCCAGTGAAACATTTCCTGATCGCTGCAGCCGCGCATCGGGAAATGTTTCACTGCCTGTGATTAGCGTGGCACAGAGCAAACTTCCTGGTGGGCTCAGACCCGTGCAGTTCCAGACGCGCCCGAGCCCATCCTTATTTGACAGCAGCGGGAGCCAATGCCACCACTGCTGTGTCTCAGTGAATCAGGAGGGATAGTCCCAGACGGCCGAGGGCCCCGTGGACATCGCTGGGTAGAAAGGGGGCTTGGTTAAGTATTAGGGGGAGCTGAGGGGGACTGCTGCACACGGAAGGTTTTTTATCTTAGTGCATTAAGATAAAAATCCTTCTGCCCCCTTTAAGGATTTACTGCAAGGTTCCAGACAATTGTTTCTGAGCAGAGATCGCTGAAAAGACAGCTTTCTCTGGATTCTGTAAACTTAGGTTGGTGGCTGGAGCTTGAAAGTTTCAAACCGTCTGGCTGGGATGGAACCTTTAGTCCCTGCAGCCTGTGAGTACAGAGGTGTGCAAGGCCATTTGATACTCAAGCCCGAGGATAACTCAGGGCTCCCAGTATGGAGACAGCTCCCATATTGTAGACAGGAGGTATCGTCCCAGGAGTCAGGTCAGCTCTTGTCAGGGTGTCAGCAGAACCCCTATCCAGAGGCCGGGAGTAGGAGTTGTCCATGCAGCAGGGCACTGCGACTAACATCTGAGCTGAGAGAACCAGGAAAGCTGGGCAACCCAGACAGAGGGACTGGTAAGAAAGGCAACCGTGCTGCTGATAAGCAAGCCCAGTGGGTCAGCTTTTTCAGTTAACTGCGGATGTGGAAGAACCCCTGCATGTTTGTGAACTTTTTCCATCTTTTTTTTTTTTTTTTTTTTTACAATAAAAGTGGGCTGTGCCATGCCCTAAAATACAGTTTGGTCTGGCACTACTCAGTGGAAAAGCCACACCACACCATACATGGGTAATGACCTGAGCCGCATCCCCGTCCCTTTTTGTTTATTTTGTTTTTGGTTGGGGAATCTCCCAGCTGGCAGCTAAATGTGGCTGGAGATAAAGCCCTGTGCATGAAGTGGTAACATATGGTAGCTTCCCAGCACAGGCACGGCCATAGCGACAGTTTCTTAAAGTGGAGGTAGTAAGAACTACCTGAATTTGGAGCACATTTTGATAGTTATTGACACTGGCTCAAATGCTTGCCTTAATTAGGTGCAGGTAGTTCTTGAGGAAACTACCACTAGAAATCTGTAATTATTAAAGTGATACTAAAGTCTTGTTTTTTTTATTTTTAGATAAATAACAAACATGTTATGCTTTTCTCCTCTGTGTAATGGTTTTGCACAGAGCAGGCCGGATCCTCCTCTTCTTGGTTCCCACGTCAGCACTCCTGGCTCCTGCCGAGTGCCACCACAGCATGCAGCTTGTTGTGCGGGCACCTGAGCCTGAACCTCTGCTCTGTGTGCCCATTCAGACACGGAACTTTGGCTTGGTCCCGCCCTGTTCGTCTCCTGAATGGCTCACTGGCTGTGATTGACAGCAGTGGGAGCCAATGGCTCCCACTGCTGCCAAAACCCAATCAGGAGTGTGAGTCCCCAGAGAGGCAAGGCTCTCCTGGACATTGTTGGATCAAGAGGGGGCTGCTGCACACATATTTTTTACCTTTACAACCACTTTAAATTAACCTGACTGTATTGGTTTCAGTATGCTTGTGCTGACTAAGCCTCTTTCACACGGGCGTTTTGTTTTTCATCAGTTCAGTCACGGTTTTCTAAAGAACAATGGATTTCGTTTACATCAGTTTTTCATCAGTTTTTACATCCACTACCAATGCAAAAAGGAACCAATCATCCGTTTGCATCTATTTTTCATCCATTCAGTTTTCAAAGTGAAATTAAAATAGGGCTTTCTTCCATTTCCAAAAACGGATGTTAACCACTTCAGCCCCAGAAGGACTTTCCCCCTTAATGACCAGGCCATTTTTTGCGATACGGCACTGCGTCGCTTTAACTGACAATTGCGCGGTCGTGCAACATTGTACGTAAACAAAATGTAGGTCCTTTTTTCCCCCCCATAAATAGAGCTTTCTTTTAGTGGTATTTGATCACCTCTGTGGTTTTTATTCTTTGTGCTATAAACAAAAAAAAGGCGAAAATTTTGAAAAAAAAACTAACTTTTTTTTTACTATTTAAATATCCCCAAAAAAAATATAAAAAACAAATTTATTCATCAGTTTAGGCCAATTTATATTCTTCTACATATTTTTGGTTTAAAAAATTGCAATAGGCGTATATTGATTGGTTTGCACAAAAGTTATCGTGTCTACAAACTATGAGATAGATTTAGGGACTTTGACATTTTTTTTATTGTATTTACTGGTAATGGCGACGATCTGCAAATTTTAGTGGGACTACGACATTGCGGCCGACAAATCTGACCCCCAATGACACTTTTTGGGGACCGGTGACACAATACAGTTATCGGTGCTTTAAAAATGCAGTGATCAATGTAAAAATTATACTGGCAGGGAAGGGGTTAACTAGTGTTCCCTGTGTTAACTAGGGGGAGATTAAGGGGTTAACTGTGTTCCCTGTTCGTGTTCTAACTGTAGGGGGGATGGGCTGGCAGGGACATGACAGATCTCACTGTTCCTGATTACTGGGAACAGCAGATCTCTGCCATGTCCCCTGTCAGAATGGCGATCTGCTTTGTTTACAAAGGCAGATCCCCATTCTGCCTCTGTACAGAACGATCGCGGGTCGCCGGCGGACATTGAGTCCGTGGGACCTGCCGACACGCTCCTGCAGCGCGTGCGCCCGCTAGTCACACATGCACGAACCGACGTATAGGTACGTCTGTTCACGCAGGAGAGCCAACCTGCTGCCGTATATGTGGCGGCTGGTCGGCAAGTGGTTAATGGAGACGGATGTCAGCGGGTTATCATCCGCTGACACCTACTTGTCCATAGAAATACATTGGTGTTTGTTTTTCAACAGATGGATGAAAAATACACATTCGGAACACTCACACGAAAAGGGCCTAAGGCTGGGTTCACACTGATGTGGGTTTCTCCGCATCCAATTTGCATGTCAGGAGAGTGTGAGCGGCTCTCAGTGGAACCAGTTCACACACCTCTGGGGTGGCTGCGGTCCGAATTGCAGAAGGGTCCTGTGTGCGTCTTCTGGTCCATTTCAGGCGCAAATTTAGGCAAAAATTAGGTCCCGATTCGCACCTGAAATGGTGAACAGACACGCATCGGACCCCTTGCTGTGAGCTGCGGCCACAGCTAGTGTGAACCCAGCCTTAAGTCTTGCCCTGTAGTCCAGCACAGTGGTTGCTTTGTTTTCTTCATGATCAGGGCAAAGCTCAGAACCTACATTGGTAATGAAACAAATATGGCTGCACCCATGCACATGCTTACACAAGCACATCATTAAAATGTATCCAAAACCAAAATGTAGTTCTTGTTGTGGTATTTTTTTTTCCCAAGCTTCTTTTGGTTTATTTTCATCTGGTAATCTTACAAATACACTTCCTGTCCCTGGGTGGCTACATCACACCACCTCTCCATCTATGAAGGGAGCCATAGTTGTAACCCTAGGCTGCTCTCCTTATAGGGGCTACAAACATGTCCATATCTCTTCATTTCCATTACATGGAGGATCAAGCAGGTGGTAGTTTACAGAAGATAGCTAGAAAGGAAGATATTCAGTGCATTTCTGGCAAGAGCAACAGGTACCTGCTGAAAATATTCTTAGCTTGAAAAAAAATGTAGCTACCAATTGACTGTAACTGCAATATATCAACTTTAGTAATTGGGTTTAGTTATCCTTTTGGCTTCATGGACACTGGAATGAATGAACGCCCAAGCGCTAGACGCGTTTACACATATTTAGGCGCGTGAAGCGTTGCTTTCTGCTCCTCTCCTGAATGTGCTAGATTGTGTGTGCATAGGCGAATATACAGTTAGGTCCATATATATTTTGATACAGGCAGAATATTCTTATTTTTGGCTCTGTATGCCACCAGAATAACCTTAACCACTTGCCGACCGCCCGCCGCAGCGCGATGGCGGCAAGGTGGCTCGTTATCGCGAAACGCCGTCACCTGACTAGTAGTATTGTGAGCGCGCATGCGCCGCCGGAGGCGCGCTCACTTTGTTCGGGGGGTGGTCCAGGGAGCGGGTGGGGTTGACTCGATCGCCGCCGGCTACCCGCGATGGCCCCCCGCAGTGAGAGACTGGAGGTCCGTGTAAGTAAATACGGATCTCCGTTCTCATAGAGGGGGAAGGGCGATAATCACAGGCTTCCTCTATATGGAAGCCGTGATCATCCCCTTCCCCCAGCCAGGGCAGCCCACACACAGTTAGAACACGCCCAGGGAACACAGTTAACCCTTAGAGCGCCCCCTCCAGGTTAGCCCCTTCACTGCCAATGGCATTTACACAGTAATCGGTGCATTTTTATAGCATTTATCGCTGTATAAATGGCAATGATCCCAAAAAAGTGTCAAAATGGTCCGACACAATATCGCAGTACCGCTAAAAATCGCAGATCACCGCCATTACTAGTAAAAAAAAAATAAAAACCCCAGAAATTAATTCTCATCGCCCGTAAACCTGGCAACTTATGCACAAACCAATCAAACACCTATTGCGATTTTTTTTTTTTTGTACCAAAAATATGAAGAATATAAATCGGCCAAAACTGATGGAACAAATTATTTATTTTTTTTTTTTGGATTTGTATTTTAGAAAAAAGTAAGAAATTTGGGTTTTTTTGCAAAATTGCCGCTCTTCTTTTGTTTATAGCGGTGATCAGAAATGACGCAGAGGTGATCAAATACCACCAAAAGAAAGCTCTATTTGTGGGGGGAAAAAGGGACGCAAATTTCGTTTGGTAACAACGTTGCACGACTGCGAAATTGTCAGTTAAATCGACGCAGTGCCGAATCGCAAAAAGTGCTCTCGTCTTAAAGTGGGAAATCCTTCCGGGGCTGAAGTGGTTAAAATGAAACAATCCAAATGAATTTGAAGTACAAACTTTCAGCTTTAATTCAAGGGGTTGAACATAAATAAGTACAAATTTTAGAAACTGCAACCATTTTTATACAAAATGTCCCCCCATTTTCAGGGGCTCAAATATACTTGGACAAATGAATATAATCATAAATAAAATGTTAATTTTTAATATTTTGTTGAGAATCCTTTACTGGCTATGACTGCCTGAAGTCTGGAACCCATGGACATGACCAAAGACTGGGTTTCCTCCTTCCTGCTGCTTTGCCGGGCTCTAACTGCAGCTGTCTTCAGTTGTTGTTTGTGCGTCTTTCTGCCTTTATTTTTTCCTTCAGCAAGTGAAATGCATACTCAATTGGGTTGAGGTCAGATGATTGACTCAGCCCTTGCAGAATATTCTTCTTTTCCTTCAAAAGCTCCTGGGTTGCTTTTGCAGTGTGTTTTGGATCATTGTCCATCTGTACCGTGAAATGTCGTCCAATCAGCTTTGCTGCATTTGGCTGAATCTGGGCTGACAGCATATCTCTAAACACTGCAGAATTCATCCGGCTGTTTCTTTCTTCTTTCACATCATCAATAAACACCAATGACCCAGTGCCACTGGAAGCCACGCATGCCCATGTCATCACACTGCCTCTACCATGTATTACAGATGACGTTGTGTGCTTGGAATATGAGCTGTTCCAAGCCTTCTCCACACTTTTTTCTTCCCATCATTCTGGTACAGATTAATCTTAGCTTCATCCGTCCAAAGAATGCTTTTCCAGGACTGGTCTGGCTTTTTTAGATATTTTTGGCAAAGTCTAATCTGGCTTTTCGATTCTTCAGGCTTATGAATGGTTTGCACCTTGTGGTGAATCCACTGCATTTGCTCTTGTGAAGTCTTCTCTTGATTGTACACTTTGACATGAAACGCCCACCTCCTGGAGAGTGTATTTCGCTTGTCTAAATGTTGTGAATGGCGTTTTCTTTAACATAGAGAGGATCATCCTGGGATCATCCACCACTGTTGTCTTCTGTGGACATCCAGGCCTTATGTTGCTGAGCTCACCAGTGCAGCGTTCTTTCCTCAGAATGTACCAACTGTTTATTTGGCCACTCCTAATGTTGCTGCTATCTCTCTGATAGATTTGTTTAGTTTTTGAAGCCTTACAATGCCTTATTTCACTTGCATGGACAGCTCCTGTGAAAGCATGATGTAGGTTCACAGCAATATATTCCAAATGCAAATACCACACTTAGAATCAATTCCAGACCTTTTACCTGCTTAATTGATGAAGAAATAACAAAAGTAACCCACATCTGGCCATGAAACTGCTTTTGATCCAATTGTCCATTTACTTTTGGTCCCTTTACCTCCCTGGCGGTTTTCCTGAGTGTGGCTCGAGGTGAATTTCCATCAAAAGTAGCAGTAACCCCGAGCCACACTCGGGGTTGCATCGCTGGATCCAGGCAATGTTACTTACCTTGTCCCCTGGATCCAATGATGTCCCCCACTGTGTCTGCGTGCTGTGTCCCCCGCACGATGCCGGGCTCTGTTCCTTGCGAGCGTCGTGTCGCCCGGGGGCAGAGCTTGACAGCAAATTCAAAAAGTGAAACACACTGTAAACATACAGTAGACTTTAATCTGTAAGATTACATTACTGTATGAAATCCTTTCACATCCTTTTTGTCCCTAGTGCTTTGCCCAGTGCCCTGCCTGCACTTTTATATTATATATGCCATTCTTTCTGCCTGGAAACTTAAGAATGTCCATGGCGTCCAAAAAACGTCCCTTTTACGTCAAAAGCGGTTTTTGACCAGCTAGAAAACACCGATAGTAAATAAGAATCTTTTGCAGGATTGAGTGATACTGATTTGTGGGAAAATTCGTCATCAGACACTGAAAGTGACGACAGCAAGAATTCTGCAACTGAGCAAATTTCAGTGTTTTTTACTTGATTACATTATTGAATACATTTTATTATTATTATTTTGATAGTTATTTATTATATTATAATTCCATTTTCTTCCATATATATTATGATTTAGTTATTTCTAACGTTATCATACCCGGGATGTCTACTAAACTCTTGTCTTAAGTGAGTTATTCCTAAGCATTACAGGCCTACAATATAAAATGCCAAATTTTAATGCGAAAAAATGTACCGCTTTGAGATGCAAAAATCTGACATAATCATACCACCAGGGAGGTTAAAAAGGGTGAGTGGCTTTTCTTAAGATCTGTAATTCCTAAACCCTTCCTCCGATTTGGATGTACATACCCCCAAATTAAACCTGAGAGTGCACTTTCAGCTCATATACATTATATAAATATAGCTTGAATATGTTTTGGTAAATACCAGAAAAAAACTAAAATTGTGTCTGTGTCCAAATATATATGGACCTAACTGTAGAGCGGCGTATAGATGCAGAAATACAAAAAAAAAGGCAAAAACCCTTAAAAGCAGCATTTTTGACACCTAGTATCCGTAGAGTCTTTAAAACTATTAACAGAGGCATTATAGCATTAATTCACATTGATAATATTGTTTACACTAAGCTTTTTATTCATATATTTTTCTATATATGTGAAAAAAGCAACTTTGAAGATTCTAGCAATGATTGGCTAGGGTGTTGATCAGCTGTTTCCTGTACCTTAGAAAGCTTGTTTGAGGGCTCAGAACCAATTCACCTTTTTGTGGGAAGGTTCTGTTCTGTGCTACATTTTTTTTATTGGATTATCAAAACAAGACCAGCGTTGTACATGAAATGTCAAGCTCTTCAGAGCTTATCAGTAGATTAGGAGCCACTTTTTAGGGCAGAGGACAGCTGATTGAGGAGCTATGAGTGGGATGACTTGTGATAATGGGACAGGACACGGATGGATCAGTACAAGTTTAATTTGGGAAGTAGAGCCCTTTAAAGCGATCCCTGTCTTAATATACACAGTTTAGTAATATGAATTACCCTAAATTCTCCTAAGTGATCCCTAGGGAGACTAAAATCTTCATATCAATTGATTTATAGAACGTACCAGTCCTGTAAGCTGCTGCCACCTAGTGGCTGACTTGTCCTAGCTATTGTATGAAGACATTTCTCTAGCAGCGAGCTCCTATTGATGTGTGAATGCAGTGGAAGGCAATGTTTACCCTGTGAATGGGAGTTTAATGCTAGAACGTGTGATTGCCTGGAGGTTTTCTCTAATGATTCATGTTTTGCAGTTTTACATTATCCTCAGACGCAGTGCTATATAATAGCACCCAACCACTGATGTTTTTTGCAGCACATTTTAATTAAAGTCTGTCAGAGGATGCACTCTGGGATTAAAGAATGCTATGTTTCTCAGTGCTTCTAACCGCTTTATACTTTGTGATGAAGCATTTTAAATGGAACCTAAAAAAAACCCTGCTTATTTTCCCCCGTGTTTTCAGGAGGACACAATGGAAGTGGAAGAGTTTTTGAAAGAAGCTGCTGTGATGAAGGAGGTTAAACACCCCAACCTGGTGCAATTGCTGGGTATGTAAACTGGATATACGTTCTTTCTTTTAAAAAAGCTATCTCCTTTTTTTTTTTTTTTTTATTGCGCATTCTTACGGGTAAAATGGATCTCTCGTTAAGATTTACATTTCAGAGAACTTCATATGCATTGAGCACATATGGTTGCATATATATAATACATATAGTTACAAACCATATTTACCCTGATGCGTTACTGAGCAAAAGGGCCTCTGCATGGGACCCAGCCTTTACAGGGAGGCGGTTCTGGCCAGGCCTCTTAGATTGCAGAACACAGCTGTGGCCAAAAGTTTTGATAATGACACAAATATTAATTTTCACAAAATCTGCTGCTTCACTGTTTTTAAATCTTTTTTTCAGCTGTTGCTATGGTATAATGAGAAAATTGAGTACTGTCCGTGATACTTTATTTAAAGTAGCATACAATTTTTCAGGACAAGGGGACACACCCCGAAAGCTTGTCCTGAAGAATTGTATGTTAGTGCAAATAAAAAAGTATCACGGACAGTTTTCTATTTTCTCTGAAGCAATTGCACTAATACGGCTACAATCACCTCAAGTATGGTATACCGAAGTATAATTACAAGCATTTCAGAAGTATCGAAGGCTTTTATTGACAATTACATTATGTTTCTGCAAAGAGTCAATATTTTCAGTGTTGACCCTTCATTTTCAAGACCACTGCAATTCTCCCCAGCATGCTGTCAATCAACTTCTGGGCCACATCCTGACTGATGGCAGCCCATTCTTGCATAATCAATGCTTGAAGTTTGTCACAATTTGGGTTTTTTTTTTTTTTGTTCAGCTGTCTCTTGAGGATTGACCATAAGTTCTCAATGGGATTAAGATCTGGGGAGTTTCCTGGCCATGGACCCAAAATTTTGATGTTTTGTTCCCCAAGCCACTCAGTTATCACTTTTGCCTTATGGTGCTCCATCATGCTGGAAAAGGCATTGTTCCTCACCAAACTGTTCTTGGATGGTTGGGGGAAGAGTTTTTTCTTTTTTTGTCGGAACATAGGTACAGGAACTCCACCACGGACCCCACCCCAACCCGCGCACACCCTCCAAACCTCATCAAATTGTGGGTGTGGTCAAGTTTTACAACGGCAGGAGGGTCAGAGTTCAGCCTTCTTCCACAGCGGCTTACCTCTGCATCCCCTATCCACCTCTCACTTTCACCCCTCTTCAGCTCTGACCTCTCCATGCACTCGCCACCTCCTTAAGAGCTCCACCATCTTCCACATAACTTACCTATGTTGCTGTATTAAGCTAAAGCACCCAGTCGGCTCTAGTACCTCCCGGCAGTTGGCTAGTTGGCTCAGCATCTCTCACTTGCGGGGAGATCATCCAGTGGAGGTATCAGCTTCGGCTTGGGCAAATCCTGCAGTCCGTGGCATCTACGCAGGAGATCAGATCTGTGGGTGCTGTTGGGAGACAAGCTGTCCCTTGTAAACACAGAAGCCCAACTTTGGTGTTTACAATAGTGGTGAGCCATGGAGGAGGGGGCCTGAGCCAGAGGTGGTGGAACGGAGTTTCACCAAGTTCCAGCTGAAAGAAACCCCTGTATATGTTTGTGTGTGTATATGTATGTGTGTGTGCGTGTGCGTATACAGTATATAGATACATACTTCGTGAACAATGACACTGAATGAAACATCAGATCCCATTCTTCAAGAGATATTTTACTCTACCCTGCTTTGTTCTAGGGGTTTGCACACGGGAACCCCCGTTTTACATCATCACAGAGTTCATGACTTACGGTAACCTCCTGGATTACCTGCGGGACTGCAATCGGCAGGAGGTAACAGCTGTTGTGCTGCTCCATATGGCGACTCAGATCTCATCTGCTATGGAGTATTTAGAGAAGAAGAACTTCATTCACAGGTGGGTGTCCCAAACTATAAAAACAGCACAGGTCAAAACTTCAGTAACTCCCATTTACTCAATCATCAGTGAAAGAACTCTGAAAGCATGTCATGAAAGGTGTCCTCTGCACCCACCCCCACTGTTTTAAGTAACGTATTAAACCCAAAATAAACATTTTGCAGCTTACCAATTCTTAAATGCAGTGGCTGCATTTGTGTTCTTTTTTTTTTAGGCTTGCTTTCTTCTATTTCCATCTGAAGTCTGTTGCTTTTCCAATGAACAAGCTATCTTCCAGATGTATCAGTTTACAAGGATGAGACCAACCATTTAACACTGGTGGGGGTACTTAAAATGATCAGCTTTTATTCATGTAAAATCTTTATCCCGAAAGGAAAAAAAAAGTTTGATGTAACTGATTATAAAGTGTGAGCTGGAGTGTGGCTTCAATTTGTTAGTATATCTAAATCTGCAAGTAAACCTAACACTTCACCCCCCCCCCCCCCCCCCCCGACTGACAATTCTGTCTTCTGTTGTGCCCCCTGTGCTCACCATAGGGAAGGAGAAACTTGCATTTCCTCATAATTTCTATGGTGCAGGAAACCAGAATCAACTAGGATTTTGTCAGTCTTTTGTTTACTAGCTATTACCGGCTAGTAAAGCAGTCAATGAAACTGATCTCTGCAGGGCAAAGAAAAGATTTTTGACCCCAGATCTCTCCATAAGCAGGTCCTGTTATGACCCATGCTATCACAAGGGATGTTGTTCATTCCGTGTAATAGCAATAAAATTGATTTAAAAAAAATTAAGGGGGCGTGTAAAAAAAAAATTTTAAAAATTAAAGCGCCCCCCATGCTCACATACAAATACAAACTCATACGTAGGTCCCACATGCATATGTAAACGGTGATTGCACCACACATGTGTGGTATTGCCATCTGAGTAAGAGCAATAATTCTAGCACCAGACCTCTTTAACTATAACTTTTTTTTGTGCAAACATTTACATTTTAAAAATGGCTGTAACAAATATAAATGGCATAAATTGCAAAAAAACACGATTTTATTCTTCAGGGCCTCTACTTAAAAAAATGTTTGGGGGTTTCAAGTAATTTTTGAGCAAAAATATACTGATTTCTACATGTATGAGAGAAATATCAGAATTGGACTGGGCAGCTAGCGGTTAAAGCGGAGTTCCACCCAGGTAAAAGTCAGCAGCTACAAAAAGTGTTGCTGCTGATTTTTAATAAGCGGACACTGACCTGTCCCAGGCTCCAGCAATGCGGTCGCCCTAGGGCTCACTCTTCTCCCCCTCCCCTCGGTGGCGCCGGTTTCACAAGTGTTTGGGGGTTTGTAAAAAAATTCATCTCCGGGACTTCTTATTTTAGCACAAAAAAACGTTAAATACGGTAAATATAAACAATGTCGGTAAAAATTTTACATTTACAAACGT
>BLSH010177556.1:339567-355887 GCA_018402905.1 Glandirana rugosa | reverse complement strand
CCCCCCCCCCCCCCCCCCCCAAAAAAATGACATGCCAATTGTGGCATGTCAGGGGGTCACCTTTCTTCATAGCGGAAATTCCACTTTTGGGTAGAACTCCTCTTTAAACAGCAAAGTGCCAGACTTTTGAACCATTATTTGATTAGCAAAAAACATCAATTTTTTTTTCCCTCTTTCTTGTCCTGGAGGTTGATGAACAAACACTTGGTAATTTGCAGTTGGACTTATCAGGGCTTTTGGCATTGCGATTATAACTTGTTGCTGTTGTGTTTTGAATTTTCATATTTAACAGTTATGCATTTAGACCACAAGCACAGTAGGCAGATGCTGGTTAGACACACTTATTAAAAGGGTCTTAGAGTTGTGCTGATGATAAAGGTTAAAAACATAGGAACCCAGGAAATCGCCACCTGTTTTTCTCTTTACATTTATTATTTTTCAGGATTTGTATAGCACCAACAGTTTACGCAGTGCTTTACAAAATAAGGCAGACAGTACAATTAAAATTCTGTTTAATGCAGTAGGAATCAGAGGGCCCCTTTTAGTTAGAAACACTCATTTGGTGATTAGTGAAAGAACTAAGATCATACTGCCAGTTGGGGTTCTTTGTGTGATTATTCTAGGAGTGTCCCTTAGGTCCCTTTCACACTCGTGTGACTTATCCTGCGACTTGGGACTGCAAAGTCACATGACAAGTCGTACCCCATAATTTTCAATGAGTATCATTCATATGTGTGTGACTTCAAGTCGCAGCGACTTCAGAATGGTCCCTGCACTACTTTGGTCCGACTTTGATGCGACTTGAGGTCCATAGACCTCAGGATTACGCAAGCATTGCTTCAAGTCACATCAAAAATCGAGGCAAAAAATTGCGGTAAAATTGTGCGTGTTTACAGCTGTGGCTCAGGGGTCAGATCTGTATGAAATGAGTGCTGCTTTGGGATTTAGCTTGACCAACCAATCAGCCACTCTGTCTTGTACAAATCATGCCACAAGCCATGGCCTTCTTTTAAAGCGGTTGTAAATCCTAACAAAAAGAAAAAAAAGGTTTTGGCATAATGTGCTAGTATGCATCGCAGTTGAGACCCAGTGACTCTCAACCAAATCTTTCCCTCTACTCCTACCACATGCTGGCGTTGTGGTCATGCTCTTATCTACATATCTGGTGGGACTGCCAATCATTTTGGTCCACAGTCTTTGCAATCTACAAAAGGGCTGTGGAGTCGGTGGAAATTTTGGGTACCTGGAGTCAGAGTCGGCAAACAATGCACCGATTCTGACTCCGACTCCTTAAGGGATTACGACCTGAAATACCTCCACAGGATGAAGTTCTTTTAAGCAACAGTGGTAACTCAGGATCATCATCTTCAAACGAAGAATTAGACTTTGATTCCTTCTTAGACAAAATGGAAGTTGCTAAAGGAAAGCGATGTCGCATAAGTGTTACAGAACCAGTAAATGTCCAAATAAAAAAATTCCAACAGGAGTTTTATAAAGCACTTAAAGAAGTTGAAAAGTATGATCGCTCATCAAAACTTACTGTTGAAGAAGCCATCCTTGTTTATCCAGAGATCGTTCGTGATGTGGCCAAAATAGTTACTGCAATGCCACCCCACCAAGTCAGTGTCGAAAGAATATTTTCAGCCCTAAAAATAATAAAGTCTGACTTAAGAGCCTCTATGAAAGGATCTGGCAGAGGCAATTCTCTTCCTTAGAACTCTACATTGGATTGATTTGCATTTGCTAAGCCTATAACTACATTTCAAGATTAATATAAACCATTTCTAGGTTTTACAGATTTTGTTTTTGGTTCATATAGATAAGCTTTGTTTTTGTTCTAAAGCAACCAAATGTGGTTTGTATTTTTGAACTGGTAAAGTTCCTGTTCCTGATGTTAATGCCTGCTGCTACTACAGTAGACTGTTGGCTTCCCAGCCAGTAGTCCTGTGGTAATGACATGTATGTTGCCTTTCTTTCCTTCAAGGAATGTATAAAATACATTTGCATATTAATACAAAGGAGTCTGAGTCAGGGAGTCGGAGTCAGAAGTACAAAAAACCAAGGAGTCGGAACATTTATCTACCGACTCCACAGCCCTGATCTACAACAGGATATATGACGAATCTCTGCAACCCTTACCAGGCTCTATCTCCTCTCAAAAGAAGAGTCTTTTATGGTTATTTTTGTCAGTGGCTAGACAAATTATCCCTCAGTATTGGAAGTCTTTTTCGAGACTCCCCCCATCACCCTATGGATTGTTTTTGTTAGACATGAGGATGGAAGAAATGATAGCCTTAGATTCTGACTTTTTCGATAAATACAAACCCTCTGGTATGTTTGGATTCATTTTTCCTCCTCGGATGCCAGTCATGATTGTCTACCGCGCCCAACCCAAGAGACAGTTGAAGATGAGGACAACCTTTTGCATGGCAATCTCCCCCTGTGGGGTCTTCTTCTTTCTTTTTTTTTTTTACCCCACTGTGCAGTTTGACTATCCGTTGTTAGTCGAGCCTTATCTCTCAGGATCCTACCCCCCACGCCCCCAGGTCCTCTCTATCCTAATCTCTTTCTTACGTAGTTACATAGTTAGTCAGGTTGAAAAGACACACAAGCCCATCTAGTTCAACCAAAAAAAAAAACAGAAAAATTATATATAACCATACAATCCGTTATACAATCCTTCACCCACAGTTAATTAAGAGGAAGACAAAAAAACCCCAGCAAACCATGATCCAATTTTCTATAGCGGGGGGAAAAATCCTTCCTGATCCCCCAAGAGGCAATCTGATTCACCCTGGATCAACTTTACCTAAAAATGTTAGTGCCCAGTTATATTATTTACATTAAGGAAAGAATCCAGGCCTTTTTTAAAGCAATCTACCGTTCTGGTCAGAACCACCTCTGGGGGGAGTCTATTCCACATTTTCACAGCTCTTACTGTGAAGAAACCTTTCCGTATTTGGAGATTAAATCTTTCTTCCTCTAGACGTAAAGATTGCTCCCTTGTCCTTTGTGATGATATTAAAGTAAATAACTTCACACCAAGTTCATTATATGGATCACTTATGTATTTGTACACATTGATCATATCCCCCCTTAATCTCCTCTTCTCAGGAGAGAATAAATCCAGTTCCTCTAATCTTTCCTCATAGCCGAGCTCCTCCATGCCTCTTATTAGTTTGGTTGCCCTTCTCTGCACTTTCTCCAGTTCCTCGATATCCTTTTTAAGAATTGGTGCCCAAAACTGAACTGCATATTCCAGATGAGGTCTTACTAATAATTTGTATAGGGGCAAAATGATCTCTCTATCTTTGAAGTCCATACTTCTCTTAATACAAGAAAGGATTTTGCTTGCTTTGGAAAAAGGCAGCTTGGCATTGCATGCCTTTATTAAGCTTATGATCTACCAAAACCCCCAGATCCTTCTCCACAATGGATTCCCCCAGTTTTTGTCTACGATATACTCACTCTTTACTCTTCTTTTTCTTCTTTCTTATGGATGCAAGATGCCTCAGAACCTTATTCTATTTCACTAAGATATAATTTGCCTTGGGCTTCTATACCCAACGAAGTGCACTTGTGCTTTTGTTTGCATTACGAGACTTACTGAGTCCCACTTATTGTATTCTCCCAAACTTAACTAATATTAGTTTTAGAAACTGTTGATGCCATCCTTGTGTATTCCTGAGGCCTCAAACACACGTACAGTATGTTACACAAGTATACTTGATTACGTGGTTTTTTCTACACGTTTTACGTTTGTCTCTGTAAACTTCAAAACTCAATAAGGTCTAATTGCTTTTACAACAAAGCTCTTCAGCGGCGCGCTGTCACTGCTGACAGGACTTACATCTTTACCCGGTCTTCCTTCCGAGTTCCCAGGCTCCGGCCATTTGAAAGGCCAAGTCACGATGACGTCACTCCTGCGTATGTGCATGGGAGCCTCGATCACGCCCCACAGCACTGTGAAGGGATAGCATACTCCGTATCCCGTCCCTTCGGAGTGCAGTGTGCATGTGATGGTGACGTCACGGGCTGCATAACGTGAATATCTCCTAAACAGTGCAGGTTTCGGAGATATTCATTCTAATTACAGGTAAGTTTGATTATAAGCTTACATGTAAGCTGCAAAGTGGAGTTTACTACTTTAACTAGAGAGAATTGATCCTCGCAAGAATTAGGTCCACTTTAAAGTTGAACCCCACGATATGTAGATATTGTCTAAGTACAAGAGGGATTTATGTCCTTGAATCTTGGTGTCTTTGGTGTTATATTTTTTCCAGATCTGTGCAGTAATCCTGTGTGAAACTTTGCTAATGTATAGGAGCTTCCTGTAATAAAGACCGGTCACTGCTGCTCTCCCTCCTTGTGCAGGATGGCTGGTCTTGTCTCTGCCCCGCTCCTGTAGTTTCTCTTGCAGGTAGCCTGTAGTGTGTGGATCTGCTGGGTCCCTCCCATAGCTCTGCTCATGGCAAAAACTGATCAACGCAATGATGATGTCACTGCTACGTTTACAGGGTATTATCTCAGTTTCGAAGACCATGTGGTGCTTATAAAGTGGTTTTATATTCTGACTAGTGATATCTAAATTAACCACTAAAGCCCCGGAAGGATTTACCCACTTCCTTACCAGGCCACTTTTTGCGACACGGCACTGCGTCACTGACACTGACAATTACGCGGTTGCAGTACCTTAACAAATTGATATCTTTTTTTTCCCCACAAATAGAGCTTTCTTTTGGTGGTATTTGATGACCTCTGCAGTTTTTATTTTTTGGGGCTATAAACAAAAAAAGAGAAACAATTTTGAAAAAAAAAAAACTTAATAAAAAAAAAAAGAGAAAATATAAAAAAACAAATTTAATCATCAGTTTAGGCCGATATGTATTCTACATATTTTTGGTAAAAAAAAAAATCACAATATGTGATAGATTTAGGGACTTTTATTTTTTTTATTGTTTTTACTAGTAATGGCGGCGATCTGCTATTTTTAGCAGGACTGCGACATTGCGGCGGACAAATCTGACCACAAATGACTCTTTGGGGACCAGTTACATCATTACATTAATTTAGTGCTATAAAAATGCAGTGATAAAAATTACACTGGCAGGGAAGGGGTTAACACTAGGGGGTGATCAAAGGGTTAAGTGTGTTCCCTAGGTGTGTTCTAACTGTAGGGGGCATGGGCTTACTGGGACATGACAGAGATCATTGTTCCCGATTATGTCTTCTGGCAGATCGGGGATCTGCCTTGTTTACATAGGCAGATCCCCGTTCTGCCTCTGTACATGGCGATTGTGGGTCCCCGGCGGACATCAAGTCCACCCGTCTCGTGGGCATGCTACCGCAGCATGGGCGCCCCCAAATTGCACATGCGCGGGTTGCCATACAGCTACCCTGATTCGTGCAGGAGAGCCGACCTGCCACCGTATAACAACAGCGGCTGGTCGGCAAGTGGTAAAAGTAGCAGGGAGTTTAGCTTTAAAGTCAAAGGTGTTGTATGGTTAAAAAGTTTTTTATGTTCATGTATTCTATACATTAAGATAAAAAGCCTTCTGTGTGTAGCAGCCCCCCTAACACTTACCTGAAGTCCCCCTCTGTCCAGCGATATCCACCATCCAGTGTGTCAGCCGTCCAAGATTCTCCCTCCAGATTGACTGAGACACGGCAGCAGTGCCATTACCTGCCGCTGCTGTCAAAGTCAGATAGCCAATCAGGAGAGAGAGGGGGCCTTAGCTCAGCTGTCCCCATATCAAGCTGCTTGCTGTGGGGGCACTGAACAGGAGGGAGGGGCCAGGATCACAAAAGAGGGACCCGAGAAGAGGAGGATCCGAGATGCTCTGTGCAAATCCACTGGACAAAGCTGGTAAGTGTAAAATGTTACTTATTTTTATAGGAAAAATTAGACTTTACAATCACTCTAAGCTGACATGAGAGAAATAAGGGAGCTGCTATTACTGACCTCATTCTTAAAATGCTAGCAGGCCATTTGAGTGCTTTCGGCGTTTCTGACCCATTAGTAGTATGCAATTCAAGTTGATCAGAAGTCCTCATTTGTTTGTTCTATGCCAGTAATTCAAATTATTAGAGGCAGTAGGTTCTCGTTGCCAGGCGACCAGCATTTTTTTTAAAGGTCAGCAAAGACAATTTCTCTCATAACAGGTGTACTTCATTTTTTTGTTGTTTTTGAAGTGGAAAGCTATCTTGCAGCATATAGCTTTAGGTGTATACTTTCTGTGGGGATGTGTATGAGGCTGGCCTTTCTCTTTGTAATATCACCCAGTATGATGTGAGCCCTTCAGTAAAGTCTGATCATTGTTTCTCTAAGTATATAGTAGCAGTACATTTAGATAAAGTTCACATGTTAACCAGTTGCCTACTTGGGCAATTCTGACAATTGTCTATGTGTAAAAATCAGTGGTTTGTTTTTTGCTAGAAAATTTAGAACCCCCAAACATTATATATCAATTTTTTTTTTAGCAGAGGCCTTGGAAAATAAAATAATAGTTGTTGCAATTTTTTAGAAGACTCCATACGCAGTAGAGGCTCAGCCGTGAACCCAAAAGGCTACACTGTCGGGTTCCCTTAACGGCAATGGCGGCAGCAGCACCCGATGGCTGGTGGAAACAGATGCAATGGCAAAATCGCTGGACTCCAGGACAGGTAAGTGTCCTATTATTAAATGTCAGCAGCTACAGTATGGGTAGCTGCTGGCTTTTCATTTTTGCAGGGGTGAGCCGACCTTTGCTTTAAGAAAAAAAAGGCCTTATTTACGTCCCGGAGGAACCCGAAGTACCAGATAACCAGATAAACGGAGGCCATCTTACCTTCACCGATCTTTATTGCCAGCTTTCTCCGGCACAGGATGGGTCCTGGGCTTCACCGATTGTCAGGTAAGCGGTGGAAGGGAGGGGAGCACCCCTCCCACCGCTTCTAAAAGTGATCCAACAGCGAATTTGCCACTCAGACCATTTTATCTTGTAGAGAATTGCCGGCTGAAAAAAACAATACCAGGGTTATAGCATATTGCTGCAGTCATAACCCCCCGGTATTCCACTCGCCGACCAGGGTGTCAATTGTTTAGGGCCCAGGTGGAAAGTGGTTAAGGTGCAGCATCTTTTTATTAATGGGACTGGATGTAGAGGGTATTTCTGTTCCATAGTTTATATTTCACCGTTTGACAGACAGAAAAAGAGAAAATAGTTGTCTTTTGAGATTCAGCTTACTTAAACGGCAGAGGTTACCTAGTGCTAACAGGAGCACAAGTATTAGCACACGTATTGTCTAGATGTGTCTGTTGCTGTAGGCTCTAGAAGTCATTTTGAAGAGGGCAACGTATTGATTAGGTAGCAGTATTCTCAGCCTTCTCTATTGTACATGGAGGCATATATTTCCTATCTGCATCAAAGTACCTGTAGGCACCCAGATAGGAGTGTCGGACTCCTTTGTATTAAATTTTTCGCCCTTGCTCCTGCTGTCAGAACAGGTTTGATTTTCTTCCATGCAATACAGTTACTTTAGTGAGAATTATAGAATTATGCTTGCAGGGTTTCAAAAAACAGTGCCAGAAGTGTGCTGGTTGAGCTTTAGTAATGTGAATTCTGATTAGTTGCTATGCGTTTTGGTACTTTGCTCCTTCCACACTCATTTAAAAAACTTAGAGGGTTAGTTCGCCTTTGTCATAAAATGTACTATGCAGTCAATAGTTTTAAAAGACACTGTGCTTAGTTTAAATGCCATACCTGTAGGTCCACATAACACTACCTTTGTAAGTGACCCCCGTCTGTATATGATATGCCCGCCAAAAGCCCACACAAGTACTCTCCCTCTTTCAATTGTCTAGCAGAGTACACAGGCTTTCAGAATCAATTTGTATGGGCCAGTTGAAGGAAGGTGATTGTTTTAAAGTCTCCAGAGCTTATTTCTATACCTACTGCTATTGGGAAATAAACCAGCATTTTATTTAAGCATTTCCCATTTCAAATGTAGAGTAGCTATGATATTCTAAAACTGTCAGATAATTCAAATTTTCTGTCCTGCCTCCTATTTGACAAGATATATGTAGTTATTTGTGACATGTTAGACAAGTGATTTCTAAGTCTAGTTAGGAGATTGGACCTGCCCCTTTCATCCTCCTTTGGCTTGGTCAATCGGACAACAGCTAGGAAGGAGATGGCTGCTTCATAACAGCAGCTTATCTTGGCTGTAAGCACTTTCCACAGATAAGCAATGCAAGAGGAATGCAGAGTGGAGAGGTTGCGCCTCAGTCTGCATTTCAGTTGCTTGTCTCAAAAACGGGCTCAGGGCCTATATTACCTGCCGTTATGAAGCAGCTGTCTCCTTTCTAGCTCTTAGATTAGCTGTGGCGGTAGGGGAGCTTTAAAAAGTTTAAACTGGGTATACACAGACAGGTTTTTCTTCAACTGGCGGGTTGAAGAAAAAAAAAAAAACCCTGGGAGATTCACCTCTTAAAATATATTTTAAACACATTTAATTGTAGATCCTCTTTAAAGTGTGACGATGCACAAAATAAATGACATATATGATGCAGCTTTAATAGTTTTTCTACTTGTTATTCTTGCTAGAGTAGCAAGGCTGGCTGTTCTGCAGTGAAATCAAACAGCAGCATTGCCCCCCCTAGACCAAGGTAGTCTTAAATGGGCATGTAGTTTTAAAGTGATTCTAAAGCTTTTTTTTAATTTTATTTTATTTTTTTAACCACTTCCTTACTGGGCACTTAAACCCCCCTCCTGTCCGAACCAATTTTCAGTTTTCAGCGCTGTCGCTCTTTGAATGACAATTGCGCGGTCGTGCGACGTTGTACCCAAATAAAATTTGCGTCCTTTTTTTCCCACAAATAGAGCTTTCTTTTGGTGGTATTTGATCACCTCTGCGTCATTTCTGATCACCGCTATAAACAAAAAAAGAGCGACAATTTTGAAAAAAAACAATATTTTTTACTTTTTGCTATAATAAATATCCAAAAATAAAAAATAAAAAAACAAATTTATTCATTCGTTTTGGCCGATATTTATTCTTCTACATATTTTTGGTAAAAAAAATCGAAATCAGCGTTTATTGATTGGGTTGCGCAAAAGTTATAGCGCCTACAAACTATGGACATTGATTTATGGCGTTTTTATTTTATTTATTTTTTTTACTGGTAATGGCGGCGATCTGCGATTCTTATCGGTACTGCGATATCGGGGCGGACATGTCGGACGTTTTTGACACTTTTTTTGGACCAATGACATTTATACAGCGATCAGAAATTGAAATGTCCACTGATTACTGTATAAATGTCATTGGCAGTGAAGGGGTTAACCTGCAGGGGGCAGTGAAGGGGTTAACAATGTTCCCTGGGTGTGTTCTAACTGTGGGGGGGCAGGGCTGGTCGGGACATGACAGCTCTAACTGATCCCAGTGACAGGAATCAGTTGATCTGTCATGTCCCATTCACAGAACGGGGAACCGCCGTGTTTACTTCGGCGGTTCCCCGTTCCTCCTCTCTGAAAGGAGATCGCGGGTCTCCGGCGGACATCGGGTCCGCCCGACCTGCGGGCACGCTCCCGCAGTGTGCGGCGGCACGTGCGCGCACCGCTCGCGCCCGCGTCCTCTCGGCATTTTAGAGCCGCGCTGTAGCCGTCATTCGGCTATGGCGCGGGTGGGAGGTGGTTAAATAACGAACATTTCATACTTACCTCCTCTATGTAAGCATTTTGCACAGAGTGGCCCTGATCCTCCTCTTCTGGGGTCCCTCCGCAGTGCTCCTGGCTCCTCCCCGCATCGAGTGCCCCCACGGGGAAGCGCTTCCCTTGGGAACACTAGTGAGGGCGCGCTCCTGAGTCCTGCTGCTGCACCCATTGACACAGACAGCAGACTCCCGCCTCATTGGATTTGATTGACAGTAATGGGAGCCAATGATTGCGCTGCTATCAATCTATCCAATCAGGACCCGAGACACCGGCTGAAGCGGGTTTTGCGCTTTTCCGGCATGGAAAAGACTCGGTTTAGGTAAGTGTTAGAGGGCTCTTGGGGGCTGCTACACTAAATGAGGTTTTTCACCTTAATGCATTAAGTTGAAAAACCCTGAGGGTTTACAACCCCTTTGAATAGATTTTAAGGGACTAACAATTTAAAACCAGACTCCAGCTAACATCTTTTAAACTGTTAGAACAACAGGTTTTTATTTTGTTTGGAAAACACGCTTAAAGTGATTGTAAAGTCAGAAGGTTTTTTATCTTAATGCATTTTATGCATTAAGATAAAAAGCCGCCTGTGTGCAGCAGCCTCCCCAGCACCCCCTAATTACTTAACTGAGGTCCCTCTAGCTCCAGCGATGTTTAAGGAATGTCTCGGCCGTCCAGAACACCCCTCACCATTGGCTGAGACAGCAGCGCAGCGCCATTTGCTTCTGCTGCGGTCAATCAAAGTCAGTCAGCCAATGAGAATAGAAAGGGGGCTGGGCCGCAACGCCATGTCTGAATGGACACAGGGAACTGTGACTCGGCTCAGGTTCCCCCATAACAAGCTGCTTCCTGTATGGGCACCCAACAGGAGGGAGATCCAAAGAGGGACCGGAGAAGAGGAGGATCTGGGCTGCTCTGTGCAAATCCACTGCACAGAGAATGTAAGTATAACACGTTTGTTATTTTTAATAAAATAAAAAAACAAGACTTTACAACCACTTTAACCGCCTCAGGTCCGCCCACCGTCAAATGACGGCGGGGCGGAACTGCTGTTGTTCCGGGTGGACGTCATATGACGTCCTCCCTTTAAGCCGGGATTGCGCGCGATCGGACGAGCGCATCCCGGCTCTGTCGGTGTCGGTGTGTCCCCAGGACACACCGCTTCACCGATAGGGGTGAACAGCCATTTGTTATGGCTGTTCACCACGTGATCGGCTGTGACAAAGTCACGGCTGATCACAAATGGCACGCCCGCCGTTCGCACGGCGCATGCGCACGATCGGGAGCATGGTGCGCGTCGGTGGCGGCGTGTTCCTGGGGAACACTGCCTGTCACCGACACTAGTATTAGCTGCCAGCCGGCGGCTGTTACCTTGTGATTGGCTGTGATCTACTTCACAGCCGATCACATCCAATGTAAACAGAGCAGTAACTCACTACCAGCTCTTCTCTCCTCACACAGTGTCCAGTGTGAGGAGAGAAGAGCTGGGATCAGTGAGTTACTGATCTGTAAAGTAAAAACACACTGACACATCCCCCCCCCCCCCAATGCACCAGTCACCCAACAGTCACCCCATCTGCCCCCATAAAGGGTACCTGTCATCAAGTGTACCTGTCATCAGACTGCCATCATAAAGAGCACCCGTCAGTGACCGTGGCATGTCACCCGTCAGTGACCACCGGCAGTCACCCATCACCCTTCACTGACCATCACCCGTCACCCATCAGTGACCACCGCCAGTCACCCGTCACCCATCAGTGACCACCGCCAGTCACCCATCAGTGACCACCGCCAGTCACCTGTCACCCGTCACACATCTGTGACCACCGCCAGTCACCTGTCATGCATCTGTGACCACCGCCAGTCACCCGTCATGCATTAATGACCACCGCCAGACACGCGGCACCCATCAGTGACCACCGCCAGACACGCGGCACCCATCAGTGACCGCCGCCAGACACGCGGCACCCATCAGTGACCACCGCCAGACACGCGGCACCCATCAGTGACCACCGCCAGACACGCGCCACCCATCAGTGACCACCACTAGACACCCATCGCCCATCAGTGATCACCACCCGTCACCCATCAGTGACCACCACCAGAGACCCGTCACCCATCAGTGACCACCACCAGTCACCCGTCACCTATCAGTGACCACAGCCAGTCACCCGTCAGTGACCACCGCCAGTCACCCATCAGTGACCATGGCCAGTCACCTCGGGGGGAGTAGTATAATATATTTTGGGGTGTCATTTTTGCTATGTACATGCTATGTGTTGGAAATATAGAAATTGACTACTTTGTGTAAAAATAAAAGCGTTTTCATTTTTTTCCGCATTTTCCAAAAACTTCTGGAAAAAAATGACATGTTCAAAAGACTCATTATGCCTCATAGATTATACGTTGGGGTGTTTTCTTTTCAAAATGGGATCATTTTGTGGGCAATTCCATTGTCCTGGTGCTCCAGGACCTTCAAAAGTGTAATAGGGTGTTGAGAAATGAGATGTGTAATTTTATGCTTGTAGAACGCCTGAAGGTACTAGTTCAATGTTGGGCCTCAGTATGTGGTCAGGCTGTGTAAAAGTCTCACACGTGGTGTCGCCATACTCAGGAGGAATAGCAGAATGTATTTTGGGGTGTAATTTTTGCTATGTACATGCTATGTGTTGGAAATGGCTTATAAATGGACAACTTTGTGTAAAAAAAAAAATGCGTTTTCATTTTTTTCCCACATTTTCCAAAAACTACTGGAACAAAAATGAACCGTTCAAAAGACTCATTATGCCCCAATGATTATTCGTTGGGGTGTTTGCTTTCCAGAATGGGGTCATTTTGTGGGCAATTCCATTGTCCTGGTGCTCCAGTGCCTTCAAAAATGTGATAGGTCGTCATGACATTAGATGTGTAATTTATGTCCCTAGAATACCTGACGGCGCTCCCTGCATGTTGAGCCTCTGTATGTGGCCAGGCTGTGAAAAAGTCTCAGACATGTGATATCGCCATACTCAGGAGGAGCAGAAGAATTTGTTTTGGGGTGTAATTTGGGGTATGCATATGCTGTGTGTGAGAAATAATCTGTTACAATGACCATTTTGTGAAAGAAAAAAAAAATCTTCATTTTGCAAAGAATTGTGGGAAAAAATTACAACTTCAAAAAATTCACCATGCCTCTTACTAAATACCCTTTGAATGTCTACTTTCCAAAAAGGGGTCATTTGGGGGGTATTTTACTTTCCTGGCTTGTTAGGGTCTCAAGAAATGAGATAGGCTGTCAGTATATCAGGTGTGATCAATTTTCAGTGATTGGCACCATAGCTTGTAGACTCTATAACTTACACAAGGACCAAATAATATACACTTATTTGGCGTATTTTTACCAAAAATAGGTAGCAGTATAAATTTTGGCCAAAATTTACAAAGAAAAATTACTAATTTGCAAAATGTTATGACCGAAACAAAGAAAAAGGCATTTTTTCACAAAATTTTCAAATTTTTTTTTTATAGCACA
Source organism: Glandirana rugosa (assembly GCA_018402905.1). Classification (NCBI taxonomy): domain Eukaryota; kingdom Metazoa; phylum Chordata; class Amphibia; order Anura; family Ranidae; genus Glandirana; species Glandirana rugosa. Next base: position 342,687 of record BLSH010177556.1, on the reverse strand, counting down.
AAAAAAAGGGATTTTATTAAAACTTACCGTAAAATCCTTTTCTCTGAGTTCACTGACAGACGCAGCTTCTCCATTACGTGTAGGGGTTTTATGCTGGTCTCACTAGGAGTTAACTAGGCAGGGAAAAGAAACAGCTGGCCCCTCCCATGGGGGCCATCCTCTCTTCCCACATAAAACCCCCTCATAGCATAGCTCTTCAGTTCGTACACAAGCCGTACAAGAACAGAGCACAGAGGGGTGGGTGCTGCGTCTGTCAGTGAACTCTGAGAAAAGGATTTTACGGTAAGTTTTAATAAAATCCCTTTTTCTCCTATCGTTCACTGACAGATGCAGCTTCTCCATTACGTGTGGGGACGTCCCCAAGCTATGTCAAAAAGAGGGGTGGGTAAACACTAACAGTACCCAACTGAACCTCTAAGGAGGCGCCAGATGCGCCTACACTGCCGCCTGCAAAACTTTGCGGCCAAAAGTAGCATCCGAAGATGCAAACACATCAACTTTATAAAACTTTGTGAAAGTGTGAACCGGGGCCCAAATGGCCGCCTTGCACACCTGTGACACAGAGGCCTGGTGTCTGAAAGCCCAGGAAGTGCCAACAGCCCAGGTAGAATGAGCTGGAAAGGGGGGAACCTTGCCCCGAACAGAATACGCATACGTCACGGTTTTTAATAATCCAATGAGAACTCGTAGCCGACGAGGCCGCCAATCCTTTGCGCTGGCCCTCTGGCATTACAAACAAGGCCTCAGCTTTTTGAAAAGAAGCTGAAGCAGCCAAGTACACCCGTAAGGCCCTCACCACATCCAAAGCATGCAACTCAAACTCCTTTGGGTGCGATGGGTGAGGGCACAATGAAGGCAGAACAATATCTTCATTAATGTGAAAGGAGAAAACCACCTTCGGAGGGAGAGGGTCGCAAGACCGCCTTATCCTTATGCATGACTAAGTAGGGAGACTTGCACGATAGTGCTGCTAATTCAGACATCCGTCTGGCGGAAGTGATGGCAGCTAAAAAGGCCACCTTCCGCGACAGCAGTTGTAAGGAAATCTCCCTGATATTCTCATAAGGTGGTTTCTGAAGAACAGAAAGCACTAAATTCAGATCCCACGGAGCCATCGGAGTCCTCGACCGAGGCGTCACATGCCACACACCTTTACAAAGGTACGGAATCAACGAGTGCAAAGCCAAAGGTCTCTGAAAGAGAATCGCCAGAGCCGATATCTGGCCCTTGAGAGTACTCAAAGCCATTATTTTTTTTTTTTTGTTCAGGCCCTGTTGTAAAAAAGTCAGGACCCTAGACATGACATAAGAGCGAGGGTTATGACCCTCCGCCCAGCACCAAGCTATATAAGCCTTCCAGGTGCGGTGATATTCTTGCGAGAAGTACACTTGCGAGCTCTTTTAACAAAGTAGGGATCACGAAGTCGGCGACTCCCCTGTCTCTTAGCACCTGGGACTCAATAGCCAAGCCCGCGAGGGTAAAGCAGGGTGCAAGATGGGTCTCTGAGACAGAAAATCGTCTCACAGCGGGAGTTGCCAAGGGATGCCTGCCACCATTTGCACCACGTCGGCGTATCAAGTGCGCCGAGGCCAATCTGGAGCCACCAGGATTATTGGTATCCCCTCCGTCACTATCCTGCGTATCAATCGCGGAAGCAATTTTATCGGAGGGAAAGCGTACGGTGGTAACGGCCCCAGGGGGCCACCAGAGCGTCCGTGGCCACTGCCAACGGATCCTTCGTTCTGGACACAAAGGTTTCCACCTTGTGATTGAACCAGGACGCCGTGAGATCCACGTCCGGCGTCCCCCATCTGCGGCAAATTTGATTGAACACCTCTGGGTGGAAAGACCACTCTCCCTGGTCCAGCGTCTGGCGACTGAGAACGTCTGCCTGCCAGTTCTCCACACCTGGAATGTAAACAGCGGAGATTGCCGGAACGTGACGTTCAGCCCAACGCAGTACCATTGCTGCCTCCGCTGTAGCTGCTGGACTCCTTGTGTCGCCCTGATGGTTCACATAGGCCACTGCTGTGGCATCGTCCGACTGAATTCGATCGGACGACCCTGCAATCTCATCCAGAGAAAAAAGCACAATCTGATTGCTCTCAGCACCAGTACATTGATGGGGAGGCGAGCCTCTTGTGCCGACCAACGGCCCTGGGCAAACAGCTGTCCCAGGACCCCGCCCCAGTCCAAGGACTGTCATCCGTGGTAATGATCACCCACTGAAGGGGCAGGAACGACTTCCCCTGAAGCACGCTGAGTCCCGGAACCATAGGTCAGAGACGCCCTGGTCTGGGGACTCAGACGGATCAGAAGGTCCAGGGATCGAGGGGATCTGTCCCACTGAGCCAAACTTGCTCGTTGAAGGAGACGAGTGTGACTCTGGGCCTTTGGTATTTCCTTGAAAGTCGAGACCATGAGCCCCAGCCCCCCACGTAAGGAAGACCGTCGGTGCGACAGGAAAGTTTTCACTGCCGACTGCAGTGACGGCAACTTGGCTGGAGGAAGGAAAAACCTTTTCCTGCTCTGAGTCCAGAAACAGGCCCAGATACTCCAGGTGATGGGATAGAGACACCGTCGACTTCTGCAGGTTGAGCAACCAGCCGAAGTCCTGCAGCGAGGTCATTGTGATCCTCACCTTCTCTTCCCGAGCCGAGGCGGATTCCGCTCGCAAGAGTAGTTCGTCCAGGTAGGCTACTACCGCAATGCCTCTCTGTCGCAGTAACGCCATACCGGAGCTACCAGTTTTGTGAAGAAAAACTCGAGGTCTGAGACTAGACCGAAAGGGAGTGACGACTTAAAAGGCCTACCTTAGATAGGTGAGCCAACATCGCAGAGATCTGTAGTCCCTACACATGGAGGTACATGGGTAAACAGGTGCCGAAGTCGCAAAGAAAGCGAAACGTCACCCTCTGAAGGTAAAAGTTAAGCACCGTGAGGGAAAGCCAGATCAGAGTCTGGAGCTCAAAAAGAAGTGTTTTGACCATCGAGGCCATACCGCAATGACGCTGTCTCTCCGTAACGCCATCATCGGATGGACCTGCTTGATGAGAACGCTCGCCTTAGGCGGAGCCGAGCCCTTCTCTTCCACTCCTAGTGTTACTGGAGCGACGTCCT
>BLSH010177556.1:326659-339557 GCA_018402905.1 Glandirana rugosa | reverse complement strand
AAACTTGCTCGTTGAAGGAGACGAGTGTGACTCTGGGCCTTTGGTATTTCCTTGAAAGTCGAGACCATGAGCCCCAGCCCCCCACGTAAGGAAGACCGTCGGTGCGACAGGAAAGTTTTCACTGCCGACTGCAGTGACGGCAACTTGGCTGGAGGAAGGAAAAACCTTTGCCTGCTCTGAGTCCAGAAACAGGCCCAGATACTCCAGGCAACGGGATAGAGACACCGTCGACTTCTGCAGGTTGAGCAACCAGCCGAAGTCCTGCAGCAAGGTCATTGTGATCCTCACCTTCTCTTCCCGAGCCGAAGCGGATTCCGCTCGCAGGAGCAGGTTGTCCAGGTAGGCTACAACCGCAATGCCTCTCTGTCGCAGTAACGCCATACCGGAGCTACCAGTTTTGTGAAGAAAAACTCGAGGTCTGAGACTAGACCGAAAGGGAGTGCCACGAATTGAAAATGGAAGTCTCCCACTGCAAAGCGAAAGAAACGCTGAAGCCGTGGACAAATGGGTACATGGAGGTACACATCCCTGATGTCTAGAGACGCTACAACCGAGTGGATAGATTCCATCCGGAAAATTCAGCACCCTAACATACCGGTTCAGGGCCTTCAGGTCCAGTACTGGCCGGACCCCCCCTTTTCTTGGGAACCACGAACAGATGAGTAAAAAAACTCAAAACCTCTCGCTGGAGGCACTGGCACGATCACACCTTTGTTCGAGTGCTTGTACAGCCCCAAAGAGGGCCGCCCGGCGTGCCTGCAGGATCCCTAAGTCAAAGGAAAGAACCTGACTGGTGGCAGTGTGTTGAACTCAGAAACGTCCCCCACCCGAAGCCCGGGCGGAGACAACCCATCAGGCTGAGGAGTTTGTCCTCCGCCTTGTTGGTTTTGCGCTGCCACTGCCGACACCCGGCCCCTGCAGCGACCTTACCAGAGCTGGTCCCTTTACCCACTACGCCCGGGGCGCGAAAAAACCTCTTCTGACCCGAGGTAGGGGGCCCTTGTCTACGGCGAAAACTCACGCCTCCGGGGCTCTGGGAGGAAGGGCACTTACCTCCTGTAAATCTTTTATGATCTCACCTAGCTGTGGACCGAATAGACGTCCACCCTGAAAGGGAAGGTCTGCGAGACCTTTTGTGGAAGCATGGTCACTGGACCAAAAACGCAACCAGAGTACCCGACTGAGGATACAGCAACACCGCTACCCTGGATCACATAGGCAGTAAATCAACGGCCGCATCACCAAGGTACTTGAGACCTCGGAGCAAGAAGTCAACCCTCTGCGGCGTAGCCAGCAGGCGGCCGCAGTCCAGAAGATTCTGGAGCTCCGTCATAAGCTCAGACAGATATTGCGCCACCATGGCGAACGTCAGGGCTGGTCGCAGAGCCTGCCACCAGGAAGAGTGACCTTAACAGCGCCTCTGTTTTTCCAGCGGGGCCCTTGAATGCAGGAACCCCTTCCAGAGGACTGGTTGTTGTCTTAGTAAAGCGACCATAGGCGGGACACCAAGGCGACTCCCATTTCTCTTTTTTTTTTTTTTTTAAACTTTCCTCAAGGGATAGTGAGCAGCGAACAGTTTGGACCCAAGTCCCTTGGAGTGTGGGAGGAAACCGGAGCACCGGGAGGAAAACCACACATGCATAGGGAGGACATGCAAATCTCAGGCAGGTCATGATTAGGATCTGAGCCAGCAAGCATTACGCTGCCAGGCACAAGTTCCACTGCGTTAAAAGGAATGCTGCGGACGCTGCCATTTACAACAAACATGGCGATTAGGAAAAAGATCATATGGGTAAGCCTTGGGCACCCTAGGGGGCCTGGAGGACCACACCACATGCGCAGAAATCAGCGATTCGCCATCCTGGCTCAATCGCATCGCAGTGCAATACCACATATAATCGCAGCTGCCGTCCCCTGATCCTCTTCTCCGTCCGAGGGACCTTCCGGATCAAAAAATCCTCCCTTGAAAAGCAAGGAGGAGGGGGACGCTTCTAGGGGGGCCTGTTGGTGACATCCGCCCTGGGGAAAATCACTAAAAACCGCCATAGCTGGTCCAGAAAAGCCCCTTGCGCAGATTGCGCTCCTAGCATGTTCAGCTCCCTTAGGAACACATAGATGCATAGAAAGGGTTAAAGGCACCCCCACACAGCCCCACACCACCACCCCACAGTGCACCAGGGGACCCAGGAGGACTGCACCCGCCACCACCAGCACCCACAGGAGAGCCCAGCTATACTTGCTGTATGCTGCATAACCCTGAGGATCGTCAGAGAGCTGCGCCGTCAGGAGCACACACCGTTCCAAAGTGAAAGTAAAAAGCTGTAGACACGTTTTTTGCATGAGCAGGGAATCCAATATGGCCGCCGTTGAACACTAGAGGGCGAAAAACACCTGCAGGGAACGTGCAGTACCGCAAATGGCCGCTCTGAGCGCTAGAGGGAAAGCCCCATAGGCCCAATATGTCTGCGGCTATGGCAAAATGGCGGCGGTCCGCCACAAAATGGCGGCTGTTCTCCACATGGCGGCAAAAAACGACCAAACAGCGCTAGACAATCAGGTGCGGTGCGGGGGGAAAGGGGGGGGGTGTGCAGGGGGTGAACAGGGCTTCACGCGCCCCCTACCGGCGGCTAACCAGCAAAAATGTTTTCTTTTTTGTTTTTGTTTTTTAGGGTCGTCGGTCCCCCTTTCCGCCCCTAAAAAGGGGGGAAGGAGCTCTCACTCACCACTCCGGAGGACGCCATGGGTAGCCACCCAGTCGCAGACCTGCCGCCCCTGCTTGGGCAGTATGCTGCAGGCCAGAAGTCGCCCTTCCCGAATCGCATCCGGGGCTGGGCGTAAGGGGGGGATCACCCCAGGCCGCCCGCACGGAACGGGCACGATGCGGCGGGTCCACATACGGCGGGGCTGGCTCACATCGGTCGGCCAGATAGGGGAAGGTACAGAGCCCATGGACTCTCTATGCCCCGACCGGCTTCTTGATAGCAGATCAATTGCTTGATAAAGACAAATAAAAATAAAAAACGGTCACAAACAGGACCGCAATTCCTTTGAAGGGAAGCCAGGTCAACTCCTTGCAAACTAGGCATTGAAACTGAAGAGCTATGCTATGAGGGGGTTTTATGTGGGAAGAGAGGATGGCCCCCATGGGAGGGGCCAGCTGTTTCTTTTCCCTGCCTAGTTAACTCCTAGTGAGACCAGCATAAAACCCCCACACGTAATGGAGAAGCTGCATCTGTCGGTGAACGATAGGAGAAATAAACCCCCCCCCCTAGTGATTATATACCACCAAAAGAAAGCTCTATTTGTGTGAAAAAAAGGACGCAAATTTCATATGGGTACCGTGTTGCATGACTGAGTAATTGTCATTCAAAGTGTGATAGCGCTGAAAGCTGAAAAATGGCCTGGACAGGAAGGGGGTTTTCGTGCCCGGTACTGATGTGGTTAAGCAATATATACCAATCAGCTATAATATTATGACCACTCACAGGTAAAATAGAATTGATGATCTCATTACATTAGCATCAGGAAGTGGGTGGAATATATTAGGATGCAGGGGAATATGTTGTCCCTGAAATTGATGTATTAAAAGATGAAAAAATGGGCAAGTGTAAATTGTAATTACTAGATGACTGTGTCAGAGCATCTGCAAAACTCATGTGGGATATTTTCAGTCTGCAGTGGTCAGAACTGACCAAAAGTGGTTCAAGGAAGGAAATTAAAGACAGGGCCATGGGCAGCCAAGGCTCACTGATGCATGTGGAGAGTGGAGACTAGCCTGGATTGTCCAATCCAATAGAAAAGCTACTGTAGGTCAAATTGCTGAAAACATTATTGCTGATTCCGATTAAAAGGTGTCAGAACACACAGTGCATTGCAGTTTGTTACGTATGGATCTGCGTAGTTGCAGACCAATCAGGGTGTCTATGCTGACCAAAAGTGTCTACAATGGACACAGGAGCCTCAGAACTAGACCATGGAACAATGGAAGAAGGTGGCCTTGTCTTATGAATTCAAGAATGGTTTGAGAAACGCAACAATGAGTTTGAGAAGTTAGCTCGGCCTCCAAATAATCCAGATCTCAATCCAATGGAGCATCTTTGGGATGTGCTGGAAAAACAAGTCTGATCATGAAGGCTCCACCTCGCAACTTAAGCCTTTTACACACCTACCAATTATCGTATAACCGCACGTCCTACTTTTGTCCAAATTGGCTGTCCGTGGTTTTGCCTAGCGTACTGACGGTAGTCAAGCAATCGTCCATCAAAGCTGAATGTAGTGACGTGTTACGAGCATTTAAAGAGGAAGTTCAGGTGAATGTGATTTGTGAATTACGAACGCAGGTTTACACGACCGAACACTTCCTGAATTCCAAGCATGCGTGTTTGTACTTAAAACTTTTGTTGGTCCAACTTCTGTACACACGAGCTGAAAATTGGCCAACAAAAGTTTTCTAGTCTTCTAAGACAACTTCTGTTGGAAGATAATTAGAAATTGGCTGTTGAAGCGTGCGTGCGAACGGTCGGATTACCGAACAACAGGCTGCTGTATGACCATTGTTGGCTGATAATTGTACCATCTATACAGGCCTTTAAAGATCTGCTACTGACTGCTTGTTGCCAGATACCTTCAGAGGTCTAATGGAGTCCATGCTCCAACAAGTTTTGGTGGGTGTTTATAACGTTGTGGCTGGTCAGTGTATAAGTGACCACTGTAAGCCTTCCCAGCTAGGTAATATGATTTGTCCCAAATCTATAACTGCCACTTTTGTTGGATAGTTTGGTCTGTTACAGGAAGACCCTGTCTGCCCCTTCCCACCCGACATTTTTCCTTTGAAAAGCTGAAGGTGTTGGATGGAATAAAGTTGGCTGAACTGCAGCTGTATCCAAGCAGATGCAGGCACTGATCGGATATTCTGAAAGCTGGCGCCAGCCCAGCAGGGGATTCATTTCTCCATGCTGTACATCGTGAATGGAGGGATTTTCAGGCTGAATTTAAAAAAAAATCTATTGGTGTATAGTTTTAGTGACAGATTTTATCATGTGTGTATTTTTTTTTCTTTTGCGCATTTAATATTTGTTCTCTTCATATAGAGACTTTTACAGCATCATTAGTAACAATAGCCAATATGTTTATGAACAGAAAAGTTAAAACGCTGTGCTTTTCCCCATCTGTCAAAGTGGTACAGAGTGTTCAGTCTCTGTAGCAAATACAGAATGCCATGTGGCAATCCATGCTGAGACTAAACATCCAGTTCAGTCTTTTGCAATCCTTGCAGGAGATGATTTGTAAAGTACAACATGGAAAGAGAGCACATCTAAAGCTGGCCATACAACAGTCGTTTGTTTTCAACTGTAGTGACAAGAAAATGCAAAGGAGTGGAATGGAAAATATAGTCAGGTAATTAGATGCCTAAATTAAGGCCCTTAGAAAGCCTGAAGGTGCTCCTTGGATTTTTGTGATTTTTGTGTGACTAGGCTGTGAAAAAGTCTCATATGTTATCCCCATACTTGGGAGGAGTAGCAGAATGTGTTTTTTTGGGGTGTATTGTAAGTATTGCCTATGCTGCGTGTGAGAATGACAACTTTGAAAAAAAAAAATTACTTAGTGTCTCTAAACCCACATCAATAAACTCCAAAAACTATCAATAAATGGTGTATTACATGCTGTTCATACTCACTATTAGATTCATTTTCTGTATTCTGCAAAAAATCCTGGTCTATTCCTGCTGCTCTCTATCTCCCTCTTCAGTCCAAGTCCACAATTCGACTAGGGATTTTGCAGAGCATTGTTGGCAGTTATGCACATGCTCAGTTTTCAGTGAGTTTCTATGCTGCGCATTTCCTCCTTATCACATCTGAGTAGCCCATGTGATTGTGTGAGTCACACGTGGGTGTATACACAGTGGTAAATGACAGATCACTCCCTCCCTCCTCCTCCATGTCCACTAACCAGCTAAACACATCGTGGGTGGGATATTACATCTTGATTGATGGAGGCTTAACCTCCCTGTCATCCAAGATGTCGGCTGGAGGGGCGTGGCACAGCCCGTGAATGGGAGAAATCCGCCCACATCATGTTATGGCGAGATTTGATTTCAAATATGTATTTTTATGAAAATGTAAAACTGTTTGATATTTTTTTTACTCTGTATTCCAAAGGCTTACTAAATATCTAGGACTGACTACTTTCCAAAATGGGGTCATTTGGGGGTGTTTGTACTGCTGTGGCATTTTAGGGCCTCAATTAATGATAGGCCCTCTATACATCAGGATTGATCAATTTTCAAATATATATACCATAGTTTGTAGACTCTCTAACTTTCACACAGACTAGACTAAATATTAAACACAGATTTAGGTTATTTCCACAAAATAAATGTAGCAGAATATATTTTAGGCTAAATATGAAAAACAATTATTTGCAAAATTTTATAACAAAGAAAAAATTGGGGGTTTTTTTTCAGAATTTTCTTTTTTTTTTTTTTTTTTTTTTTTTATGGTGAATAAATACCACCAAAAGAAAGCTCTATCTGTCTAAAAAAAAAAAAAAAAGAGATAAAAATTGTATTTAGGTACAGTGCTGCATGGTAATTCAAAGTGTTACCACGCTAAAAATATAAAAATTACCTGGGCAGCAGGGGCATAACGATAGGGATTGCAGGGGTTGCGATTGCAACCGGGGGCCCATGTGACTCCCTTGTACACCTGGATAGGAGGGATGGCGGAAACGGCATTTAGAGGAACCAATCTCCATCCATTTTCCTCCTAATGGAGGAGATTGGTTCCTCTATATGCTGCCCCCACCGCCCCTCCTATCCAGTTTACTTGTTTTCTTCTGTTCCTAGGGTCCCTGTGTGCCCCCCACAGAGCTGCTGTCTCCCCCCCCCCCTCTCTCCTGCCAGCTGCTGTAGAGGATGTGTCATGATGGAGAGATGGGAATGGGTCAGTAAATTTGTAATTTACTGGCTCCTTCCTTTTCTGAATGGACAGTGTCAGTGATTGGTACCAATTGGTTCAATCATGACTGAAGCATAGTAAACTGTTTTTACTATACTTCCATTTCTGAATGAATGTTAGGCTTGGTACTCAACTATTCCTGTCAGTTCATTCTGTGCAGCTGAGGCTACACAGATGGAGATTGAGGGCTGATGTTTGTTTAGACCCCTGATATCTCATCAAAGCCCCCTAACAGGGCTCCTACATTTTTTTTTTAAAAATAATCAAAATAAAATTGTAAAAGAAATAAAATGAAATGGTAAAAAAAAATAATAAAATAAAAACTGCTAACACCAGTGAGGGAACTATCAGGATTGCAAAGGTTACAGTTGTGACCGGGCCCTGGCATTTCACCATCATGGGGAGGCCCGAAGATGACAGTAAGGGGGCCGCTGCAGAACTTGTGAAAGGGTGCTGCTGCGGTATCATAATATAGACCCGCGATGGGAGTAAAGGGCCCCAGGATCAGCGAGAAGAGGGAAGGACCCTGGCCAGGTGCGCCATTCATAATTTCTTGCACCGGGGCCCTGAAGGTTCTAGTTACGCCTCTGCTGGGCAGGAAGGAGGTGCAAGAGTTTAGTATTGAGGTGATTAGGTACCTTTGAATGACATTCATCAAGTCATTAAATGTACTAATAAGAATTTTCATATGAATGTTGTTTCAAAAACTTGCTAGTGTATGGCGAGCTTTGAGTACAGATAATCCCAATTTACAAAATGCCTTTGTGATAATTGAGTTTGTGGCGATAAGCAGGGCAGCTGCAGCGTTTCCATTACAACCCTGAGACCGAGATGAAAAACTTTCCTGACCATGCCATTTTTTCCGATACGGCACTGTGTCATTTTAACTGACAATTGCACGGTTGTGCGTCGTACACAAACAAAATTGATGTCCTTTTTTTTCCCACAAATAGCGCTTTCTTTTGGTGGTATTTTGGTGGTATTTGATCACATCTGTGGTTTTTATTCTTTGCGCTATAAACAAACAATTTGGGGAACAAAAAAACAAATTTTTTACTTTCTGATATAATACATATCCAAAATGTAAAAAAATAAATGTATTCAGTTTAGGCCAATATGTACTCTTCTACATATTTTTGGTAAAAAAAATCACAATAGGCGTATATTGATCGGTTTGCGCAAAAGTTATTGCGTCTACAAATTATAGGATAGATTTATGGACTTTTATTTTTTTTAAATTGTTTTACTGGTAATGGTGGCGATCTGCCATTTTCAGCGGGACTGCAACATTGCGGCAGACAAATCTCACCCCAAATGACACTTTGGGGGACCAATGACATTGATCAATGCTATAAAAATGCACTTATCCATGTAAAAACAACATTGGCAGTGAAGGGGTTAGCACTGGGGGTGATCTAGGGGTTAAGTGTGTTCCCTAGGTGTGTTCTAACTGTAGGGGGGGATGGGCTGCCTGAGACATGAGAGATCGCTGTTCCCGATCATTGGGAACAGCAGATCTCTGCGATGACATCTGGCAAAATGGGGATCCGCCTTATTTACATAGGCAGATCCCTGTTCTGCCTCTGTACACGGCGATCGATGTTCACCGACAGACACCGAGTCCGCCGGGCACACTCCCACCAAGCGAGAGCTGACCTGCCGCTGTATGACGGCGGCTGGTTAGCAAGGGGTTAAACAAATATATCACATGCGGTAGGTATACACACATAACAAATGAATTTATTCATATATCTCCATGCCATCAAATGTTATAATTCATATACGGTGTGTATGTATATATATATATATATATATATATATATATATATATATATACATATACATATACATACACACAAGTATAACTAAGCAGCACATTGCAGTTATCAAGATGTAAAATGATAGTACTCCATACACACACACACACACACACACACACATATATATATAATATGTATATATATGTATGTATGTATGTATGTATGTAAAAATAACAGATAAGTTCATAGTATGATCTAAATGGAAAAATGGATTATATATTAAAAACATGGGTCCATCCTAGTGCTCAACGCGTTTTGTGGGTATAACCACTTCATGTGGAGCAAATGCATACAAATGTATGGGGCTGAGGTATAGGAACATGCTACACTGCAATATGGGAACCACTGGAAATGTCTGCAGCTGGAGCTGAGGTAATGTGGACCCACGAACGGATCAGGCGCATATACGTTGTCCCCAAGAAAAAGAAGATCTCGATATAGTATTGGGTAATAATAGGAAGTAATAACTTCCACGATTAATTGTAGTGTCTAATTTTAAACCATGATCCGTATGTAGGTTGTGACGTGCCTGAATATCCACTAAGCAGAATTGTGGGCAAAAGCCTACGATGTCGTTTGCGAAAATGCTGGCTATATTTTTATATAAGAGGATTTTTTTTCCCTTAACAAAATTGAAGTTTTACTTTAAAGCCTATTATTATAAATCCATTTGATCCAACATACAGGGCAAAAACAACTTTTGACCATGCCCATAGTCCATTAGTATTTTTTTTTTCTCTAAAAGTTTGCTTGCCAAAAGGTGTAATTACTACATCATCGCTTACCTTTCCCTAAACCCCTCATATTAATACACCCCTTCAAACACTTAAGTGCGGAATCAATTTTCCTTGTTGATTTGTGTGGAACAATAGAAAGACCTGGCATAACAGAAAGCTGACTCGCAGCAGTCTGGCTCTCACCGAGAGGCCTTTCATTGGAAGCAAAGAGAAGTGTCTTCTTAGACAAGCAGGCGAGAGGTACAGCTATGTGACGCCTTGGCATTTTACGTGTCTTCTCAATGAAATTGGAGTTTATTAAATGTCAGCGCTGCAGGGAGAGCTCCACATTGTGCTTTCTCCCTCCACGATACTTGTTGCTCGTCTGGTGAATAAGAGAGCAGCAGTTTGTTATTGCAGTCAGGCTTTTCAAGTGGTGCTTGCTTAATGGGACTCGTATCACGAGGCACACCACCTGTGTTGTTCGGCTTCTGAAGGAAGCAGCAATCCCCGACTCAGGGTACCATATGCTATTTTTTGTGAGTCAGTGAATAGGATTAGCTTTGCTACCCAGGAACTTCATTCAGTGCCCAATCATGCAGGTATTTTGCTTTGCGACATATTAACATCAATGAGAACGGTTTTTGAGCTTATGGCATGATGCTAACCAAGATATGCCATAATTATTAATTTTTCCTCCCATTTAGGCTAGATTTGCAACAGCTCATTTACACTTTCATACCTTGGAATGCTCTTCCAAGGACATCGGACCGGCGGCGAGGGGGCGTTTTGCTTGCGTCCAGCGGGATTTGCCATTGTATGCAAATCTATAGGAATGCAACACCTGCTTAAATCAAGTGCAGGTCCGCAAAGAGGACAACTGCACATCAGATATACCGGTCAGTGAATTTTGAATGATCTTCGATTTGCTTCAAACTGATGCCATAGATACCAGAGTCCAGAGCTACTTGACGTGTCATCATAATGGTCTAAAAACGGAACTGAGTGGCTGTGTACAATGGGAATTTCCACTCCCAGCCTCATTAATTGTCTATTACAGACAACAGTTCCGGTGTTGTGCCTCCACCCCCTCCCTCTGCTTAGACATTCAAAAAGCACATCCTGTGACAGTGTGGCTGTGTTTTTTTGAAGGGTTTGACAACAGGAAACTGCATGCTGTTAAACCTAAATTCCAGTAATTCAGCTTCTTTTTATTAAGTGAAGGCACAGTGGGTTAAGTCCATGGAGGGGCATGACATCTCCTGGACTTATCTCTCTTTTATATCTGCCTGCTTTATTGCATTCCTGGAAGACGGCTGTATTTATGGAAGCCCAACACTGATGCTTCAGGTCTAAGCATCTTCAACATTAGAGTCTGTGCAGCTATGCCCCTTCCATCCTCCTGCCCAATCACAGAAGCCTTTGTATTATGTGAACTCTTTCACAAAATACAAAGGCTTCTCTGAATGGACAACGGAGGGGTGGGCATAGCTGCTCTGTGTGCGTGCCTCTCCTCTCTCACACCCCCAAGTGTCAGTGTATGCTCCAGCAGGGCAAAAAACTTGTCAGATATAAATAATAGAGAGAGGCCCGGAGATGTCATGTACCACCTTGGACTTAACATATAGCATACCGTCTGATGGCGACAAGGTGGTTCGTTATCGCAAACCATCGTCCTATGACGGCGGCTGCAATATCCTGCACTGTGAGCGCGCCGCTGGGGGTGCGCTCGCGCGTTCACTGTGTTCGGGGGAGCGGGTAGGGCGGACTCGATCGCCGCCGGCTACCCGCGATGGCTCCCCCACAGTGAAAGAACGGAGGTCCGTGTAAGTAAACACGGATCTCCGTTCTATTAGAGGGGGAAGGGCTGTGATCACAGGCTTCCTGTATATGGAAGCCGTGATCACTCCCTTCCCCCAGCCAGGCCAGCCCCCATACAGTTAGAACACGCCCAGGGAACACTTTTAACCCCCTCCAGGTTAACCCATTCACTGCTAATGGCATTTACACAATAATCAGTGCATTTTTATAGCACTGATCGCTGTATAAATGCCACTGGTCCGAAAAAAGTGTCAAAATGGTCCGACATGTCCGTTGCAATGTTGCAGTACCGCTAAAAATCGCAGATCGCCGCCATTACTAGTAAAACTTAAAAAAAAAAACCCCAGAAATAAATTTTCATCATTCGTAAACGCGGCAACTTTTGCGGAAACCAATCATTAAACGCCGATTGCGATTTTTTTTTTTTTTAACAAAAATATGCGGAAGAATATAAATCGGCCAAAACCGATGGAGAAAAAGTTTTTTTAGATTTTTATTTTTTTGGATTTGTATTTTAGCAAAAAGTAAGAAATTTGGGTTTTTTTGCAAAATCTTCGCTCTTTTGTTTATAGCGGCGATCAGAAATGACGCAAAGGTAATCAAATACCACCAAAAGAAAGCTCTATTTGTGGGGGGAAAAGGACGCAAATTTTGTTTGGGCACAACGTTACACAACCGCGGAATTGTCAGTTAAAGCGACGCAGTGCCGAATCGCAAAAAGTGGGAAATCCTTCCGGGGCTGAAGTGGTTAAATTGTATTTTATTTTTCTCTAGGTCTGTACACAAGACCAGAGAGAGGAAGAAAAGGGACAGCAGGATTTGGTTGCAAAAGATGGGAGCTATGCAACAGTCAGAAACATGCTGAATCTGGCTACAACAAATTACAAAAACTCAGATTAATGCAGGCCATACATGAGTCGAATTCCAAACGAATTTTCTTTCAAAAATCAGAAATTTTGTGTGTTTTGTGATCCAATGGTGCAACCATTGATTTCGAAATTCGACCAACCAAGCCTTCAATTTCACCTCATGTTGCTACAGCAAAGAATTTTCGTGGCCAGAAATCTTCTTTTCTTCATGGGAATTTTCTTTTCTTGCTCTCATACACATTTCTTTTCATTTATATTTCTCATGCGATACGAAAATCATTTGTTTTTCAAAAAAATTTCCAATATGCCCGATCACTCAAATTCGATGGCCACATGAAAATCGGCCGTTACTGCGGGCCACTAATAGTGCAAAATTCTAACTAAAATGCTTAAATAAGATTTACAAAAGAAAATTCATTTGGAATTATACCCATGTATGGCCGCTACTTAAGGCTGAGTGAATTTTAGTGGTTTTCTACAGTGCATTGCTTTTTAGCTGGCAAATTATTGAGCTATAGCCAATTATTAAAGCCTAACTTAAGCACAAACGTATTTTGTCTTGGATTTAACCAGACAGGTTTAGTATGTGTGCCGCTTGCTTTATTCATTCCTGTGACTATGTCCATCCTCCTTTGGATGACTGAGTCTGCCATGCATACAGACCATCTATACTTAGCAGGAGTCTCCAAACTATGGCCCTCCAGGGACAGACCAAT
>BLSH010177556.1:268659-286635 GCA_018402905.1 Glandirana rugosa | reverse complement strand
ATACCATGTGCTTTTAATTTACTTTATATATCTATCTATCTATATACACACACGGTTGTGCTCATTAGTTTGATTTCTTGGCTGTTTTTCAGAGAATATGAGTGAGAACACAAAAACATTTCTTTCACTCATGGTTAGTATTTGGCTGAAACCATTTATTAGCAATCAACTGTGTTTACTCGTTTTAAATCATGGCAACAGAAACCCAAATGACCCTGATCAAAAGTTTACATACCCTTGGGATTTTGGCCTGATAACATGCACACAAGTCAACACAAAAGGGTTTGAATGGCTATTAAAGGTAACCATCCTCACCTGGGATCTGTTTGCTTGTAATTAGTGTGTGTGTATAAAAGGTCAATGAGTTTCTGGACTCCTGACAGACCTTGCATCTTTCATCCAGTGCTGCACTGACGTTTCTGGATTCTGAGTCATGGGGAAAGCAAAATAATTGTCAAAGGATTTGCGGGAAAAGGTAGTTGAACTGTATAAAACAGGAAAGGGATATAAAAAGATATCCAAGGAATTGAGAATGCCAATCAGCAGTGTTCAAACTCTAATCAAGAAGTGGAAAATGAGGGGTTCTGTTGAAACCAAACCAAGGTCAGATAGACCAACTAAAAGTTCAGCCACAACTGCCAGGAAAAAGAAAAACCCACAAATAACTTCAGATGAAATACAGGACTCTCTGAAAACATGTGGTGTGGTCGTTTCAAGATGCACAATAAGGAGGCACTTGAGGAAAGATGGGCTGCATGATTGAGTCGCCAGAAGAAACCATTACTACGCAAATGCCACAAAGTATCCTGCTTACAATGCGCCAAACCGCACAGAGACAAGCCTCACACCTTCTGGCACAAAGTCATTTGGAGTGATGAGACCAAAATTGAGCTTTTTGGCTACAACCAAAAACGCTACTGTTAGGAAAGACTGATGCTTGAAAATGACTTGTGCGCGATCGTGCGTGCACCCGCTCCCGTGCGAGTGCATGCGATGGAAACGGCGCCAAATGGCTCTATTTAAACTCACAACACTCAGCAGCCAGTCCGTTCTACAGCGTGAGTGTTCCTGAGCTACCTGATTTCCCGAGTATCTGTTCCTGTGACCCGGCTTGTCCTTGACCTTGTTGATCTCTGCCTGCCCCGACCCCCAGCTTGCCCACGACTACTCTTCTGCTTGATCCCTGTGTACTTTTGCTGCCAGCCCATTGAGGACCCTGCCTGCACCTGACGACTCTTCTTCTGCCTGAACCCTTTGTACCATATTGCCAGCTAGTTGCCGACCCAGCCTACACGACTACCCGCAGAAGCCATTACTGGACCCTTCACACCAACACCAGTGATGCTGTCCAGCCCTCGTGCCCCCCCGTGTTCTCTTTCTGCTCTACTAGGGGACCTCGAACCAGGGCCGCAAGAGTGGTTGCTTACTGCATAAGACAGACTCCACCACCAGGTGCGTGACAGCTACATTTGGAGAGGAGTCAACAAGGCCTATGATAAAAGGTACACCATTCCTACTGGAGGTGGATCGCTGATGTTTTGGGGATGTGTGAGCTACAAAGGCACAGGAAATTTGGTGAAAATTGATGGCAAGATGAATACAGTATGTTTCTCCAAAAATACCAGAGGAACATTTGCATTCAGCCAGGAAGCTGCGCATGGGACATACTTGGACATTCCAACATGACAATGATCCAAAACACAAGGCCAAGTCGACCTGTCATTGGCTACAGCAGAATAAAATGAAGATTCTGGAGTGGCAATCTCAGTCTCCTGACCTCAATATCATTGAGCCACTCTGGGGAGATCTCAAATGTGCAGTTCATGCAAGACAGCCCAAGAATTTCCAGGAACTGGAGGCTTTTTGCCAGGAGGAATGGGCAGCTTTACCAACTGAGAAGCTAAAGAGCCTCATCCACAAATACCACAAAAGACTTCAAGCTGTCATTGATGTTAAAGGGGTAATACATAGTATTAAGAACTGGGGTAGGTAAACTTTTGATCAGGGTCATTTGGGTAGTTTCTCTTGTCATTATGATTTAAAAAGAGTAAAAACAGTTGAATGATAATAAATGGCTTCAGCCAAACACTAACCATGAATGAAAGAGAGGTTTTTGTGTTATCATTCATGTTCTCTGAAAAATGGCCAAGAAATCATACATTCTGCCAGGGTATGTAAACTTATAAGCACAACTGTGTACGTGTGTGTGTGTGTGTGTGTGTGTGTGTGTGTATATATATATATATATATATATATATATGTATATGTAATATGTATGTGTGTTTTATATATACAGCATGTATATTAACGTACTTTTAATCTTTGTGTCATGTGCATTTGTAAAGCTGAACTCAAGGCAAACCACTAAATACACACGAGTCACAGTACATAATAGATACATGGATAAGGTAGCTATTTTCCCTGCTTTAGGATTTGTAAATTCTGCTCAATTATGTCTTGTCACACGGCAAGGAGAGTGACCCCAATATTTTTGTTACAATTAAAGAACAACTCTAGTAATCTGCTTTTAAAAATCACATTGGGCCAGCTTGGATATCTATAATTATCAATATATCACATTCGGAGGGCCACAAGGAAGTCTTAAAATCACGTCTAAGAGGATATGTTCAAGCGCTGTGTGAACTGTGGACTAGGGATCAGATGGAGTGGTTATGCTGTGAGCATGTGATGGGAGGCATTTAGGTGGGGGTAATCACAGATGACCAATGATGGAGCTGAATGACATTCATGAAAGTTCATTAAAAACATAAAAATCATAAAAGTCATAAAATTGTCTATGCACAAAGATCCTGGGTGCTCTTGTGGGTGACTGTCCTGCCAAGGGCTGCAAATATGGGAAGCAAACCAAACTTCTGTGTGAAAGGAAACAAGAAAAAAACAAATGCGCCTCTAAGAGTAACAGTAAAAACCAGGATTTTATTAAATAACAAGTAACTACTCACAGAAGTAGTAGGGTGCTGCGCTTTGCAGTGTCAGCCACTGCTGGCTTCTTTGCTGTGGTCACCTCTCCTGCACGCATTAGCACCGGTCGGATCGGATTGCTGCGGACCACTGTCTCCTAGAGAAGGTTTCCCCGGGATTCACCGAAGGACCCTCCTCCCCCAGTACAGCTGAACCTGCTCTCCCCACCACCCCAGCCCAGCAGGACCACCACAGGACTCCAGCAAAGAAGCCAGCAGTGGCTGACACTGCAAAGCGCAGTACCTTACTACTTCTGTGAGTAGTTACTTGTTATTTAATAAAATCCTGGTTTTTACTGTTACTCTTAGAGGCGCATTTGTTTTTTTCTTTAAAATCACATCCGTCTGTAACACATACAGTATGCACCTTCTTTTTCCTAGGGTGCAGGAGCGACGTCTCCTCTGGTACAGTGAACACAAATAGTTGCTTAATCAGCACCTCTTCCATTCAGAGAATAGTTTGAAATTTCTGTGATTTACAAAGCTTAATCTGGACAAAAGATAGCGTGTGATATTATCAGCCTCTTCTCTCCACATCATCCAATCAGAGATTGCCTTGTATTCATTGAAAAGAATGCAGCATTTTGCCTAAAAGGAGGAGGTGTTGAACGAATGGGACTCTGTCTTCACTGTACCAGAGGGGATGTTGGTAAAGCACTTCCTGAATGTGGTACAGACTATTATGTCATTTTGAGACTCCCCTGCAGCCCACCGGCTGTAAGATATTAATAATTACAGGTAAGCAAGCTGACCTGGTGTACTTTTTGAACATAGATTATTCCTAGATTTTAGCTTTAAAGGGGTTGTAGAGGTTAAAAAGTTTTGTTATAAAAATAACTCTTCGGGCTCCTCCTCTTCATCAGGTGCCCCCACGCAAGCTGCTTTCCATGGGGGCACCCATGCGGGCGTGCTTCCGAGTCCCCTCTGCTGCGTCCACTGGCACAGAAAGCATAACTTGGCCCCACCCCCGGCTCCGGTGTCACATTATTCGATTGACAGCAGCTGGAGCCAATGGCTCCTGCTGCTATCAATCTATCCAATGAGGACAGAGACAGCGGCTGGAGTCACTGGTCTCAGGTAAGAAAAAGGGGGGCTCTGGGGGCAGCTGTAGCAAAGAGTTTTTTTTTTTTTCCCCCTAAGGCCACTTTCACACTGGGGTGTTTTTCAGGCACTTTAGCGCTAAAAATAATGCCTGAAAAATGCCTCTCAATCCTCCCCAGTGTGAAAGCCTGAGTGCTTTCACACTGAGGCGATGCGCTTGCAGGACAAGAAAAAAAGTCCTGCAAGCAACGTGGCCGTCGCTTTCAAAGCGCTGTAAAAACGCTTTGAAAGTAGCGCCAAGCGGGTGCTTTTAACCAATTTTTAATCCCTTCTGGGGGTTAAAAGCTCCCCGCTAGCAGCGACAAAGCGCTGCTAAAACCAGCTGTGCTTTACCGCTAACGCTGGCACAACTCCGGTGTGAAAAGTAGCCTAATGCATAGAATGGATTAAGGTGGAAAACCTTGAGACTTTACAATCCCTTTAAGGAATACAGTGGCATCATCACTCCAACTCCAGCCTACTGATTGGATAGTGAAGGGAGGAGCAGCAGATTTATAAGGTTATCTCTCTTCTCCTGTCAGCTTACTTACTGCATTTGCAGGATTTGTTGTCCTTCCCTCTCCTAGTCTGAACCGTGTCATACAAAGGGATTACAAAAGGCTGATATTAAGTCAAATTCAGATACTTTAACTGCATTTATTTTAAATTATATATTTTCATGTTTAACACAGAGCTGCATCATTGTGTGTGTTTTATATCTGCCTGGAGTTCATCTTCAATGTCTTTTTTTTTTTTTTTTTTAAGCTCATTTCTTAAAAACTTGTGATAATGGCCAGATGAAAAGCCATCCTTCATGTTCTACAAATACTTAATATAACATTGGTAACTTTTTTTGCCAGCATGTAGACTGGGGCTGTAACATATGAATCTTATTTCTTTGTTGCAGAGGTGGAGAAAGAGCTAGGGAAGAAAGGTCTTAAAGTTACCGTCAGCAACCTTCTACCGCCCCCCGTGCTTCCAACAAAGACCAGGACAACCCGAAGAGTGCCTGAGAGCAAGGATGATAACATAGATACCTCACATGCCCGGGGAGCCGCGGAACAAGGTTACTACATTATGAAGAGCTATTCTGCTGAACTCTTTGATCTTTTGATATGAGGTGAAAAAGTTCATTGTATGTGAAGACCACTAAGGTTTCCTGGTGTTCCTCCTAAAATCTAGTTTTCTTTTAACAATTCTCAACATGTTCACTGCATTCCAGAGGTTCAAATTAATTTTCAGCTTGTATGGCCATTTGTCAGAAACTGCTATGAAAATCATTTTTTTTTCAACTATAACCTTCCAGTTTTGATCAAGGCATGGCATATGGCTTGGTTAGATTTCATTTCTATTAGAGCCAAGATCATGAACGTTGTGCTGATAGCTTTTGCCAAATTGGATATAAAGAATCCTCAAATTCTTTAAAACCAATAATGTTCCTCCATGCATTTTCGAACAGCAAAGTGGTGGACACTTATTTCAGCAGTTCCATTTATAAACGGCACTGCAGAAGTCACCCTCTTTGGTGGCCAGTGCCTGTTAATGTCTGTGAAGCAGGTCACCATTGGATGGCTCTGTTCATAGACAGTGTACAGAGCTAATCAGAGCAGCTCTGTACCATGTGATTGCTGTGGTGACCAATTGCAGTGATCACAAATGTAAGTGCTGAGGTGAGAGTCCTCCCCTTGAACAATGGAGAAAGGGAAGGAAGAATGAACAATTGTATGAATGAGTCATTCATTCATTCCCCAACACTGGATCTCAGGAGTTAGAGCTTATTTGTAATCCATTCATCTCTGGTGCCTGCTTTCCATAAAAAGGGGTCATTGGGGGTTTTCATACTGTCTTGACATTTTTATTCAATATATTTTATAACAGTAAGCATGGAAAACAGTTTTTTTTAAATATTTTGTTTGTTCTTTTTGCCTTTTTTAATTCAATTTTTTTATTTAATAAAGTAAGAAAGGCAATTTCCAAATATACATACACATGTAAAATAAGAAGTTTACAAGGGATACAATAACAGTAAGTTACAATTGCAGCGGAGTTGTGTCAGAGGTCATGTAAGAGAGCCGGAGTCACAAAGATAAGTATGAGGAAACGTCTCGTCACGTCAGACTAGCCATGTTCTAGTGTAATTCTGGGACGTGATCCCAAAATGGGAATGCTTCCGAGACTGCTCTATCTAAGTGTGAGAAAACTGCCTAATTTTTACAGAAAGATAAGCTAGCAAGCAAAAGGAGGAAAGAGAGAGAGGGGGGAAAAATGTAATTTAATTGCGGGGTTTTTGGGTGTAGAGCGGCAAAGTAGACTGAGTTAGTCGATCTGTTATGAGAGGTGAGAATGCCTCAACCAGTAGTAGTCACCTCAATGAGAGCCTTCCCTTAGAATAGATAAACATGTTCTATAATGTCCAAGCGTGCGTGTAAACTTTTCATTTCTGCCGGGCGGTCAAAACCAGGTCCTCCATCCGGGTTAGCTCCTTAACACCACAGCCCAAGTGTTGGAGGCTGTGTCTGTTTCAAGTAAGGGGAATGCAGGATTTGTCCGCATTCAGAAGGTGCCAACTAATAGATTTCTTTTAGACCTTGGCTGAGATTGTGGAACTTCTTGCCTTTTTATAATAAAATGCCAAAAATCAGCGATTGTTAAATACCACCAAAAGAAAGCCTCATATGTCCCAAATGTTATAACATTCATTTGGATAGCGTTGCATGATGCAGTAGTTGTAAAGCTATCTCAGTGCTGAAATATGACCCGGTATTAAAGGAGTTTCAGAGACGAGTACTAAAGTGGTTAATTTTAGCTTGTAGGTAATCTCATTATTACCTCAGCTCTACCGTGGACACCAAATATCCCATTTAAAAGTATATAAATCTTGTTCTCATTGTCCGGATTGGAGGGTGAGAGTATTCTGTACCTTCAGTTGTATGAAATAGCTTCTTGTGAAGAGTATGCTCCTTGTTTTTGTCCTTTTGACAGGTAATATTCGGCTATGGATCACGGCAACTTGAGCCTTAACTTCTTGTCCCCATGACAACCAAAGACAATGCATTTTTTTTTTTTTGTTAGTAACAATTAAACTGCTTCTTAGGAAAATATTTCAATGAGACCTTAGTGAAAATCACTGCAAAAATGAATCAAACTTTTGGACCTCTTCTTGTACATTGTTCCTTTTTAGGTGTTGCTTTGTGAATGTGAGGCATACCGTCTTGAAAATTGTTATTCATCCAGGTCATGATTTGGCTAGTATAAGTTATACTTGTTCTCCAATCTTGAAGATGTTTGGCTGTTAATTTTTCATTTTAAGCCTAAAAAGATGTTGAATATGAACATGGACAAAGCAGAGCTCAGGAACCTGTTGGGGTAAGCAGCAAAACATCTTCAACATTGCAGAGCAAGTCCAATTAAATGTGAGTAACTTGTACTACCTGCAGCTAAATGCACACATTAAATATATAAAAGTGTTCTTTTATTTTCTGCCTATCCATGCCTGAGATTTACAGTCCTACCAGACAACAGAGCTCGGTTGGGGACCTGCATTTTCTCTGCTGTCATCTAGGTCTCCTCTCTGTCCCCAGCCTGTGATTAGACAGTGAAGTACAAGATTAAAGCCCCATACACACACAGGCAGAATGTTGCGAGACATTTGCCAGTTCAAAACAAATGGCTGACATTCTGCCCATGTGTATGTCAGTCTGTCCGACGTGCATACTGGAAAACCAGCATCCAACCGACTCCCGATCAGCGATCTCAGCCGATGGCAGAGAGCTCTGATCGGAGTGTTTGCACAAAAAAAAACTGCAGTGTGTACCAGTCTTTAATCATCTATCTGCTCGTTCTACCCTCCTACCCTTTTAGTGTTTTCCTTGTCAGCACATGTGCACTGTAGCATACCCAATTGGTTCCTATCAGGGCTGCTGATATAAATCATAGGGCCCCGCAAAGCCTACCTGACAGGACCCCCCCCTCTGAAAATATCAAATGATATTTGTACTAAAATGCAACAGCCCTGATGCTATGTAGCCATGGAAGAAATGACACCCCATGTCGAACAAGACCCATTCAAGTGAATAGTGGCATAAAGGCAATATCGGAACCCCCACAGTGAGCGATAATTACCAATCACTCACTATGTTCATTCAGGATAGCGTGTTCATTCAGGATTGTTCGCCATTCTGAAGTAACCCCCCCGTGTGAAACCAGCAGCCCTGCGGGGGGGAAAGGGGCACACAGGGGTCCCAGACAGCAGGGAGCATAGTTACTAGAACCCATCCCCCTGCAGCGCAGCTTGAGGAAGAAAAGAAAATTAAAATCTCGCAACACTGCACAAGAGTTACAAGTGTCAGCAATAAGGCAGTACTGCTGGCCCCCCTCCGGGCCCCACTTTTGAACTTTAGAGGCCTGGACCCAGTACAGGAGGGCTGGCTTTCCTGCCTTATCAGCGGTCCGGGTTCCTAGTAATGCCCCTTCCCTCCCAGTCTGAATTCTACTCTAAGGACAATTGTAAAAGGCTAATTCAAAGTTAAATTCAGATTTTTTTTTTTTTTTTTTTTTTTTTAATTTTAATGTTTATATGACGAAAAAAAAACAACACAGGAAAAAACATTCAAACCAAGGTCAGCCATACTATACAATATCAGCCTCAGTACATTTGATACATTATTTAATTTTCCAAAAATATTCATAATTATTCACAAATGCAGGAACTCAAAATTTCAAAAATACCTCAGAGCCAATAATATATTAAAAAAATAAATATGTGACAGGCCATCCCCCTCTACTAAAAACATACCAAACCTTTAATATGCATTAGAATTAGAACGTGAAGACCTCTATCCACGTTCTCCATATCTTTTCAAACTTTTTAGAGGAGTTACATTGAACATAAGTATATTTTTCAAATATTACATGTTTGTCCATTTCCCGATTCCATTCGCCAAGGGTAGGGAGGATTCTTACACTGGTTGCTTTTAAAAATACATTTTAATAATGAATATTGAATTACACTAATTGGTGTATTTATAGCTGCCTAGAGATCAACTTTCAATTATATATTGCCTCAACTTGCCACTAATCTGGACAGCGCAAACTGATTATATGATGAAATTGTGTGCTCAGTCTTAATTGCCCAGGTTTGTGTCAGGTTAACTTAAAGTGAATGTGTGGGCAAAATAAGTAAGAAGAAAAAAAGTATTCAGGACATCTCTGCAATGTATGCACGTTTTCCCTTTTTTCGTCTCTTTAACCACTTCGGCCCCAAAGGTTTTACCCCCCTTCATGACCAGGCCATTTTTTGCAATACGGCACTTTTACTTTTAACTGATAATTGCACGGTCGTGCGACGCTGTACCAAAATAAAATTGAGGTCCTTTTTTTCCCCACAAATAAAGCTTTCTTTTGGTGGTATTTGATCACCTCTGCGGTTTTTATGTTTTGCGCTAGCAACAAGACCGACAATTTAATAAAAAAAAAAACAATTTTTTTTACTTTCTGCTATAATACATATCCAATAAAATGTAAAAAAAAAAAATAGAATTTCAAATTTAGGCCAATATGTATTCTACATATTTTTGGTAAAAAAAAAATAAAAAATCCTACAATCTACAATTTATTTGATATTTTTATGGAGTTTTTATTTATTTTGTTTACTAGTAATGGCAGCAATCAGTGATTTTTAGCGGAACTGCGACATTGCGGCGGACAAATCATAAACCTAACTGACACTTTTGACACTTTTTTGGGGACCAGTGACAATATTACAGTGATCAGTGCTAAATATATGCACTGTTACTGTACTAATGACACTGGCAGGGAAGGGGTTAACACCAGGGGCGATCAACGGGCTAAGTGTGTCCCTAGTAGGTGCTTTGTAACTGTGTGGGGGATGGTTTGACTAGGGGAAGAGAGACACAAGACCTCTCCCTTTGCCTATAAAAGAACGGCAATCTGCCTTGTTTAGTTAGGAAGATCGCTGTTCTGCCTCTTGTGGTAATGATCGCGGGTGGCCAGCGGACATCGGGTCCTCTGGACCCTCTAATTGGCTCCCCCTCTGGACAATCAGCGTGCAGTGAAACAACATACAGGTATGTTGTTTCACGCAACCGCAGTAAATGTGCGAAAGATGGTTGCGGAACTGGTTAAGAACATTGCAAGTACAGAAATATGCGTGTTCATCCTGCCGAAATCCAGTGAGCTCCTAGCCTGTATAATAAGCTGACAACTTTGCCTCAACTACAGTAGCATCCCAAGCAGTGTTGTCAGCTCTGGCTGCAGAACACCTCCCCCTTTGTGCTATGGATTTGGGGAACGGGTGTTCTGTAGTCCAGCTGAGGAGAACCTTGGGGCTGATATCAGTGTTTGGGACTTCAGTGCATCAGAAGTAGTGTTTTCAGCTGAATACAGAAAATTAGGAGCTCACTGGATTTCTGGAAGCTCAACAGATATCTCTGTGCTTACATATACAAAACAGGGAAATGTGCATGCGTTGCAGAGATGTACTACATTTTTTCACCCAGACATACATGTTAAATTCACGGAAAACAGCCATGGTTTTCCTTTCTATGCAATGATCTTATACAGGTCAGAAGGCCAAATGTGATCATACTTTCACTATTGCTGATCTTGGTATAATCGGCAAATGCTTATAGCCGTTATAGAGTTCACCAGTTAACTCAAACTATTACTACTGATCATTTTTGAAAATGGTTTGTACACTCAGTAAACCTATATATATATATATATATATATATATATATATATTTGACAGAGAATTTCTTACTAGGGTTTGTTAAGCTTGTTACTGCTTATTGAAGACTCCTATTCTATCCAACTTCTCCAGCAAGTGTTCAAGTATGATGAATCACTTGAAATATCACCCAGAAACACGGGTAAACGTTCCCTCTTCATAGGAGAGTCAGTTAAAGTGCCTATCCCTTCCAAATGTCTTGGAAGAATAGTGTCCTGTTCATTCTTCATAGAAAGTAGAGGGCTCATATGACTGTGGTCCTTAACAAACATGAAATGTCAGTTGACCTTTCATCCCTGC
This sequence comes from Glandirana rugosa, assembly GCA_018402905.1. Classification (NCBI taxonomy): domain Eukaryota; kingdom Metazoa; phylum Chordata; class Amphibia; order Anura; family Ranidae; genus Glandirana; species Glandirana rugosa. The sequence goes on along the minus strand of BLSH010177556.1, from coordinate 275,526 downwards.
ATTGAAGTTTAGGTTATTGCTACTTTTTATGTTGCTGAGCAGTATTCCATTATAATAAATTTTTCTTTAAAAAAAAAAAAAAAAAAAACATGGGAATGGCAATTTTTCTTAATGTGTGGCAAATCTTAATTTTATGTTTAGAACAGATTCGCTGTAAAACCCGCATAGGGAACGTTTGGACGTTTTTTTTTCCCCCCTTTTTTTTGCCTTATGTGTGATGTAGCGGCAGTGGGCAAATCCTGCTAGATTTTTAAAAATGATAGGCAACATCTGTTTAGAGTTGGAATCTCAAAGATGATGTATACAAATGGGTCAATCTTTTTTTTAAAATCGAGTTGTTAAGGGCAAATCTTTTTTGTAATTGGAATCAATTATGTTGTATGCTGATGGGCAAATCTTGTTAGAATTTTTGAATTTAAGGATGGTGTGTGAATATTATATAATTGGAATGTTTCTATCATATTGCTTTCTCATAGGCAAATCCTCCTTGAAAATGATTGGTATGTAGCAGGGATCTCCAAACTGCTGCCCTCCAGTTGTTGCGGAACTACACAACCCATGAGGCATTGTAAAAGTTTAACATTCACAGACATGACTAGGCATTTTGGGAATTGTAGTTGCTGAGCAGCTGGAGGGTCATAATGGGGAGACCCCTGGTATATAGTGTCAATCTTCTAGAAAATGACAGCCGAATGCTGTAGAACCGTGTTCCTCAACTTTGTCCTCAAGTACCCCCAACAGGCCATGTTTTGGGAATTTCTCTTAGATAAAATATCTGTCCAAAATACCATTGACTCTAATTTAAAGCATCTGTGCAAGATAAAGGAAAACCTGCAAACATGGCTAGTTGGGGGTACTTGAGGACAGGGTTGAGAACAACTGCTGTAGAATACAGATAGATGAATGTCCAGCACAGCATATTCTTTATAAATAGACCCATTAGTAGTGTTCCATTTTTCTCACACACTTTACAGTAACAATGTAATTTGCCCAGGGCAGTTCAGTCTTCAGTTCCTCTAATCGTTGTATCTGTCTCTTTTCAGATGTTTTGGACATTGAGCCAGCTGTTTCTCCTCTTCTGCCTCGCAAGGAAAGAGGTGGAGCTACAGATGGTTTAGCTACAGAAGATGACCGTTTGTTTCCCAGTCAGAAAAGAGCCAATCTCTTCAGCACTCTGATTAAACGGAAGAAGAAGACAGCTCCTACTCCACCCAAGCGTAGTAGCTCCTTTCGTGAAATGGAGCAAAGGTGCTTAGAGGGAGAAAACAGAGATGCTAGTTTTGGAGGCGACCTTGATGCGCTTAAATTCCCAAGTAATGGGATGGCAATGACTAATGGATCTGTTCCAGGAAGCAGCAGTTTTATGTCCTCACAGTGGAAAAAGTCTGGCACGGTTGTAGGGCGGCAGCCACCACAAGGAGAAGATGATGGCAACAGCAACACAGGCAAACGATTTCAAAGATCCTCTTCTGCTTCATGTATGCCTCCTGGATCAAAAGACATGGAGTGGAGGTCAGTCACCCTGCCTAGGGAAATGCCATCAACCAGGTGTATGTTGGATGTGTCTGGTTCTGGGATCAGCCAAAAAACAGAAAAGCCTGCTCTGCCTCGAAAGCGAGGCAATGAAGGCAAACCAGACTTTTCATGTCCCAGGGGGGCTGTCACACCACCTCCTCGTTTGCCCAAAAAAGGTGAGGAGACTATGGATGAAGTGTTTAAAGACCCTGAACCAAGTCCAGAATCCAGTCCACCCAGTCTAACACCAAGATTGCCACGTAGAAAACCTGGTGGCCCTTCCTCTTCTGCTTTACAAAAAGAGGAGACAGGAAACCTCAAAACTGGCACAGACCTAGTTTCCTTGGCCAGACAACCAACAGGTCAAAGTAAAGCTGAAGCAGATCTTCGTCTTCGGAGAATAAAGCCAACTGAAACACCCAACAAGGACAAAATGAAACTATTGAAGGTTAAACCTAGCCCACCTCTACCACTTTCCAGCCCAGGCTCTTCATTGTCTTCCACTAGCTCTACTAATTTGGGCAAATCTACAAAGCTTTACTCGCAGAACCCAAGCCATGATTCTAGCACAAGTGAAACAAAGCACAAACTAACAAACCAGAGCGAGGATCATCCAAAGATAAGCACTGCTGTTACTGACAGTGCCAAGAAGACAGTATTAATATCCAACACCAAACCCCAACCTTCAGAGAAACGAGCTGGATCTCAGGCAGGCATTGGAGGAGCAGTAGATCAAACACAGCAACCAGCATCGTCTTCCTCATCTTCTACTGCTTTTATTCCCCTCCTTTCCACAAGGGTTTCATTACGGAAAACCCGCCAACCTCCAGAGAAACTGCTGAGTGGAACAGTCACAAAAGAGACTTTATTGGAGAGCACAGATTGTCTCCGAGCTGCCATCAACCGTAATTCTGAACAAATGGCTAGTCACAGTACTGTGCTCGAGGCTGCCAAAAACCTGCATGCTTTCTGTACCAGTTACGTGGACTCTATTCAACAAATGAGGAACAAGTTTGCTTTCAGAGAAGCAATGAGCAAACTGGAGAACAGTCTCCGAGATCTTCAAATCTGCCCCGCTGCTGCTTCCACTGGAGGAGGACCTGCCACACCTCAGGACTTTAGCAAGCTGCTTGCCTCTGTAAAAGAGATCAGTGATGTGGTCCAAAGGTAGCATTTGAAATTCAGGGTTTTAAATCCAAGCTGAGAATGATGGACATCAGGGCACAATTGATCAAGCCTCAACCCTTTCTCGTCCCTTGGGGCTAAGCAAAGCTGGCATGGTTGCTTTAATACTGATGCCTGAAAGAAGTACTATGCATCTAAACTTTGAATTGGGGGTGTTGAGGCCCATCATGCCATTTGGCAATACCAATGCACCCCTTTCCTTCAATGAGCACACCTTTTTTTTTTTTTTTGCATTTTACGCAAGAGACTGCAGTTCTCTCTGACACGGACCTTAGAGGTCTACAGGTTTCTTTTTTTTGTTAAAAGCCCTTCATTTTTCACAATACTGGAACCTGTGTGGGACTTTTTTGCAGGCAGTATTGTAAAGCAGAACCAATGCCATTGTCTAACACTGCTATTTCCTGATTGCCACTGCCTCATCTGATATAGAAAACCAGAAGACAAGGAGGGATGGTTATTTTGGCCTTCTCTGTGCACACATTCTGAAAGTGCACACATCCCAAAAAACATTCCAAAAATTTGGCCTAAAATTTATTGAGCACATAAAGGATGTTGTAGCGTTCCATGTTTCAGTTCAGTAGTAACCTCCAGCACAGTTCTATTGGAGTAGCTGATTTTCAGCTCCTCTTTAAGCAATATTAAAAAGAGTTTGGTAATGCAAGTGTTCCTAGCACATGCACATCAAATTGGTGGCACAGAATCATAGCAGTGATTGCATGTAAAAGCCACCTTGTGTCTTTATTGGTGAAGACTGATTTGTTTGTTTTTGTTTTTTTGTTGTTTTTTTTTTTTTTACTTTTAAGTGCAATTTCTATTTTCTTTATATTTTTAAAACCAAAAAAAAAAAAAAAAAAAAAGTTGAAATGGCATGGTGGGGGCTGCCTATATTTATAATATACTACTATAATGTGAGCACAGATTTGCCTAACTTTGTCAAATGAAATTTTTATGAAAATCCATAGCTTGAACATTTGAGAATGACTATAACTTGGTAAAAGGAGCCAAGAGCACAAATAATTGCAGGGAATGTGACATTTCATGGGAACTCATTAACAGAGTGATGGAGCTGGCCAGTTTGTGGGTTTCCTTATTCAGGTGCCTAGAAACTAATGATGCAAAGTGCCTTAAGCCTCTGTGATGTCACTAATACCCAATTAACTTCTTAGGCTCAGTATTGACTCCACTCCCAAAATATGTGCCTCCAGTGTTCATTGGTGAAAAGTCCACTTGAAGCCTTTTATGCCTCACATTCTAGTTGCACCTGTATTTCTTAAGAAGAAAAAATAAAACATTTGGTGCCTCCCACTTAATGTTTTACCTTTTTTTGTATTATGTTGTTTTATGATAATGCAATCTTTGTATACCCCCCCCCCCTTTTCCTTTTAGACGTTTACAGTAATTTTCAATTTTTCTGTATAAAATTACAGCTCGCGGTTTTATATTTTGTTTTCTCCTTTACAAGGATATACAATTTTATATATATAAATATAAAGTTAAATGTGCACACACAGATGCCTTCCTCATTACAAGGAATATCTGGCACTGATACGGAAAAAGTGCCTCAAATGCAGTGGGGTTTTGAAATTGGCCATCAGGCAGTTAGCCTCGTGCTTGGCTGGGGCAACACAGGCCTAAGGACAGGACATCTTTGCCTCACCTACAGTACTGGAGGTTGTTTTTTGGCCTTTCTGGTCACTTAGTGTTGTAGAGTTAGGCGCTGTCAAGTGATTATAATTGAGGGGTTCAGTGATGTAATTAAAGAAGTGATTGTCTTCCAACATTGTCCTTCTCATTTGTGTTTTTACAAGGAGCCAAGGCTACACTGGCCCAAACTTTCGCCTTATTCCTTTTCTAAACATCCATCTTTAACCCCAGTACAGGCTTACATTTTTTTATATTTTTCTCTTGTAGACAGGACGACATCATCTATATTCTCAGATCACCAGTACTGAGATCCAGGTACTGTTTTGCCACCTTTTTTGCCTCTGAGGTTTTCACAAATGTTTTCTTTCCGAAGGGGAGCCAACCTTCACCCCCCCCCTTAATTTTCATTGGCATTATGATAACAATTTATTTGTGAGGTATTTAAATAATTGAAATAATTAGGAAAAAAAAATGACATCTGATTGGTATCATTGTAGCCCCTTGCATGTCCAAAATCCCAGTGGGTTTTCCAGTGCATGTAAAAACCAAATGCCCCCGCTCTGTAGTCCATAGAGGGAGGCCTGTCAATCAACTGACTGCTGAGTTAAATGTGTCTAACCCCTTTCGCTGGGCAACTTCCACTTATCAAATCTTCGTTAATTTGAAATCATAAAAGCATATGCAATATTTTCATTGCCGTGGCAATATACTGTAATATTCATTTTTTTCCAGCTCACTAAAAGTTTGATTGTATTGATCCGTTAAATGTTATACATTTGATTTTTGTAGTGTTGTGTAATAGTCAATTCATACGGACTATAACTCAGATTTTTTTTCTCCTAAATTTCCCATATGGTGCAAAATAGAATATTTCGATAATTTAATGTGCAACTCCTGCCAGGCCTTCTATTTTTTTGATACAATAGAATAGTGTTGGCTGTAATACACTTTAAATGTTTCTTTCATGAGGTAAAGTAATTATTCCATACAACTGCTGCTTTTATTTTTGTGAGTTGAACTTTTTTATGTAAAAATTATTGGGAGATAACAAACACATGTAAAGTCAGTTGCCATCAGTACAGAATTTTGTAGTGATTGTTGGCTGACAATAGCTTGCTATGTGATCAACGCACTCCTTCAAGGTCCCCCTCCCAATGGGCAATAATATTCCCTTATAAAATATAGTTCCCTATAAATAAGAAACTGTTGATCATTCCCACCACTGTACAACTACTTAAAAATCTACCTATATTAGTGAACTTGCGTGCTTCCTCGCAGCTTTTCAATTTATTCCAGTGGAAGGCCCATCTGAAAATGTTGACACTGTTATATTATTTATACCATATCCTCATTCTAAACCATATATAACATTTTTTTGTCTATTTTGATGGCCTATGTTGTGCCATGTCAGGGGATTGTGATATTCTGAAGCTTGAGCACAGTCAAAATATTCCATTGGCTTTGTATTTTCTAGTTTTACATACCAGGATAAGCACAATCCTTTTAGGATTTTGTGTATGAAACCTTAAGGAGCAATTCAGTCTACTTCCAGCTGAAATGTTAAGAGAAAAAAGAAAAGACCCACTCAAAACTGACTTCTCCATGTTTGTCAGAGTAGGATAGATTTGATCCCTTACCTCACTGCTATCTGGGTCCTCAGTAGTAAGATCTTTCCATTTTTTCTCATGTCGCTACTATAGTGATTACCATTTAAACTTCGTATACTTCATATACTAACAAAGCACCACTATCACTAGATTGTATGGCCATCTTGGTTCAGCAAGTAACAACAGTAGCAAAACTCAAGTTGGCACAACTTTGCCATAGTTGGGGATAACCTATCTGATAAAGTCCAGACAAGCATTGAAGACCTAGTTGGGGGTAACCTACCTGGTAAAGTCCAGGCAAGCATTGAAGACCCTGAAGAGACCCTGACTCTACTTTAAACGGTTTACATGCTCCAATGCCCTATTAATGCTTAGTAACCTGTACGTTTTTCTCTTGTTAACATGTGATTTTGGCACCTATTCAACAGCGTTAATAAGGTGCCTCATATTTATAAATATAGATGCTTACACAAAAATATATATATTTTTATATCCCTTTTTTCTTATAACCACCCATTATGCTCCAGTGGCAGTTTTACAGACTGCTGAGAAATAATTAGTTGATTCATGTATCTCAGCACTGTGCAGAAGTGTCATCTTGAGCAACTTGGACCTTAAGGCATGATTATATACGTATATATATTTCGGCATGGAACAACGGAAAAGAACGACTTCCTGTCCTGTAGGTGAAGTGTATAAACCAAGTCACGACGCAAGTAGGTTGGTGTAATGACTGTTCCCACATAACATCTCAATTTGCAGACACGGAAAGGTAGGTCGATCACAAGTCTCTCTTTAATGACAGAACTGATTAATGTTAGTACGGAATTCCAGGTTCAACGAGTTCTACTGTGAAGACGTGTCACGACTCTATGTACTTAGTTGATTAATAAAGAGTCGTCAGACATTTTGACGG
>BLSH010177556.1:245964-256499 GCA_018402905.1 Glandirana rugosa | reverse complement strand
TTTGGTTCTGGCCACCATCATAATTTTCTCATGGACCAGGTCCTGCATCAAAGTATATAGGGCATGTTCCAGGTCCGTGTTTGTCTCAGGGAGACCTCGGACCCTAAAGTTGTAGCGTCGGGATCTGTTCTCCAGGTACTCCATCTTGGCCTGAGCTTGGTCCAATTGCTCTTATAATGTGATCCTATTAAAGTTATGGTTCACTTGTTTCACAGTTCTGTCTACTTTTGATTCTATAGAGTTCAGCCTGTCACATATAGTTTGGAGACTTCCATACAAAGCGACTGCTTTGTATGTCAGTAGTTATGATGGCACCGGCTTTGAGAAGTTCCTGCTGCAGCAAGGCAGAAAATCTAGCTAGGAGCACTGCCTCCTCTGAATATGGTGTGGCCTGCACTGGGAGTGGGTTCCCCGTGGAACTGCTCTGACTTAGAGCCAGTTCTACTACGTCAGCCATGTACCTATCCATGGAAGAGGCTTTACTATCTGTATCTCTCTCGGGTGAAGCTGGGTATGGTAAGAACTGCTGTGGCTCACCTGGTGATGTCTGCTGCAAGTTCTCCTCCCGACTGTGAGGAGAATGGGCCTCTCATTGTATCCTCCTGGGAAGCTGTGGGGGTGAGGGCTGCTGTGTGGATGGCAGGCCACCTCATGTGGCTTTCTTCTGGACCAGCGCCATCTTGGCTGGAGGGGTCTGCTGCTGGAGAGGGGCAGGCAAGCCGTTCGTGGCTGCTGGGGTGGCTGTGTGGGCTTTTTCTTTGCCGCCACTCTCCAATGCATCCTGCTGTCAACCACCTAGTGCTGAGGTTCGCGGGGCCACTCCTCTACTCCTTCTGGCTTATTATATCTTCTTTTGCCGAGGAGGTGTGGAGTTGGGTCAGATCATTCTCGAATGAGGGGCCACGTGCACAAAATTACATTTATCAATCAGATCACCATAAATCCTACTCTCGCCCTCCGTTGTGACCAGCCAAAAATCCTCCAAACCAGTTTTGCAGCCTTCACTATATCAGGATTTTTGCAGCCATCCCATGAATTGCCAAAAGAAAGACTGTAGATAATCTAAAAAAAAAAAACATACCAGGCAAGCACATGGCCTAGCAGTGCAACAATCTTCTTTATTAAAAGATTAGCATGGGTTTGCTTTTTTTCTTTTAAATGATTCTTACCCAGGTGGATGCAGCTTTGATCCCCCGCCGCCTCTAAGGGAGAGAACTGAGTAATCGGATACCACTGATTGCTCAGTCTCTCTGCCACTTTGAGCAGGTGAGCTGGTGACTGTCAGTCAGGGGCTCTCTACTCTACTTCCGGCTGAAAACAAACTGCACTGCTGTGATATACAGGAGAAGTACAGACAAATGAGCTTTAGCTGTACTTCTCTAAGCAAAGTTAAAATGACACAATGCTCCTGGAATGACTCCAAACTCATCACACAACTGTGAGAATCCATTTTCAGAATCCCTTTATGGATGCCACTAGATGTAATCCACTTGGCTTCTCCCCCTGTATCTGTGTGTTAAAAAAGAAAAAGAAGAGTGAGGACCCTTCCGCAATAGTGACTTCTGTATGACAGCCACCGGGATGATGGAGGACTGACAGTCATTAAGTAAATAAGCATGCACCTAAAGGAGGCTATGTTGGTTGCCATAGGTTTGCGTTTGCAGGCCACAGGTTGAGCATGCCTGCTTTATAGGATATCCTTTTAAGCAGTAATTTCAGCACGATATTGTTGTCATTAACGTTGCTATAGCAAGCCAATCTTTGTGGCTGAAAGTCACTTTATACTAAAAGATAACATACAAAGCTGTAATTTTGCTTTACAGGACATCTGTTTAGCTCTCGAGTTTGGCGTGTTGATGTGTTCTCAGAAATTATTTAGAATTGAATGCATGTTGAACATGGCCTGTGTTTGCTGCTTCAAGTGCTCATCAAAGTGTCAGGCTGGTCCCTGTTCTCCGTTTCAGGGACGAGTCGGGCTCAAATTTTTGCCTGAAATGGAGCCAAAGACGTACAGGACCCCTGTGCAATAAGCTCCGCAGCCGCCACGTAGATGTGTGAACCGGCTCCATTGAGAGCCGGTCACAGTCTCCTGTCGTGCCAATTGGATGTGTGAACCCAGCCTCCGTGAGTATTGACGGCTGCACTGCCATGGAGAACAGTGTTCTCTATTTTAGATACTTTCACTTGTTGATTCTGAGTGCCAAAGCATTCAGATGCAGTATATCTTATCCCACATACAGGTTTTGTTTCACATTCGATCTGTTGTGTCAACAAAGTACCAGCAAATTTGTGAGGGTCTAACTCATAGATATAATTTGAATGGAATGGTTTAAATGTCTATTCAGGGTAACGCAAGTGGTTCTCCAGCTGTTTATACTTCGCTTCACTTTCCAGCAAGCAAATGGCTTAGGCCCCTTTCACACTGAGCGGATCCGCTCAGAGGGGTCCTCCAGCTCAGTGGGAGATTGCTCCGATGATCTCCGCTGAACCAGCGGATGACAGCTCCCCGCTCTCCTCTATGGGGAGATCAAATGGAAACGGATCTGCCTGTCTGTTTTCATCCAATCCCATCCGATCCACTAGACGGATGGGTGAACGTATCGCCCATACGTCTATTTTGAGTGGATCATGTCGGATCGGATGTCAGCGGACACATCTCCGCTGACATCCGACTGCCCATAGAGGTCTATGGATGGCCTGCTCGGATCCTTCTGAAAAACTGACAGACGGATCCGAGCGGTACCCTCCCACATTTGTCCCTGGAGTGAGCAGAATCTGAGTGTTGCTTGAGCTGGATGGGTGCATGCCCACTTTTTGGGAGGTTGGAGTTGCTATTGTTCCCCTACTAAGCTAGTTTCTGCTCCTACTTACTCAACACATCTTCCCTCTACTTAAACATCAATAAAAACTTGACTGAGTTCTTCACAGCTGTTGGTTAATTCTTTGATTTAGCAGCTCACATTTAAAACCACATACATAGTCAGATTTTGATTGATCTATTGAGCTATCCCCACAGCCATGTAATGTAAGAGATGTCTTTGCCAAATGGTTTTGTATTTCTATGTGTGGATGAGCATGTGACTCCTTCTCACGCTGCAGTGCTGGTGCTCACAGAGCCAATCACCAAACCTGAGTGCTGTCAAGTTGGGGTGGAGGGAGAATATTCATCTCTGTGCAAGCTCTAACCGAGACTTACCTGGCTAACCAGACTGACCTGGAGCTCACGTAGGGCCTTGGTGAAAACCGGGAGTTTTCAAGAACTCACTATTTTAGTAAAATGTACTGCATATTGAAGTGAACGGGCAAGGCAAAACTAAAGTGGTATTTGGGTGTGATAACGGCACAGTGGTCTTTAAATGACTCATAAGATTTATAGAAACAGTTTTTGACTATCCTGCATGTGTTCTTGGGCCAACAAACTTTATTTTATATTTTTATTTCCAGAAAAAAAGAAACGAGCGTGGAGAAAAAAAGTGAAACAAAATCGAATGCAACAGTACACAAATCACAATCAAATAGAAAAAAAAAAAAATCAAACACACCAGGTGAAAAACTCAGCCACCCCTAATACTCCCTCTAGAGGACTTTTATTGTTAGGCCTTGTGGACACTGGATGTTTTTACAGCTGCTGTATTTGGCTTCAGGCGTTTTTTTCTGCAGCCAGTAAACTCCCCAGCAGGGCTGCTTTTAGAAATCATGGGGCCCCGTACAGCCTACCTGGCAGGCCCCCCCCCCCCCCCAGCTTGGGGGCCGCCACTAGAAATCATGGGGCCTGTACAGTGTGAATCAGTGTTTTGTTTATGTGGCTGGAGCTGTGTGCAGATGCCTATGTTGCGCTATGGGGATGCGTCGGTTGTAAGGACACTGCCACAAGTCCTAATTTGACAGATGTGTGGCTGCAGCCCTGCACACAGTGTGCATTTGGGGCCCCTCACCCACACTTGCACACCTGTTACATTAAGAACTGTGGTTGTGTATGTACAGCCGCTGCATCCCCATAGAGTACAGGGTCTCCAGCCACGTCAACAGACCACTCATTCATGTGGCCATACAGTACCTGTGTGAATGACCCTTAAGGGCCCTTTCACACAGGCTTTGTCCACACCATTCAGCAGGGGATCTGTGAGCAAATCTATGCTGAATCACAGCTGAATGGTAATGGACAGATGTCAGTTTTTTTACATCCATACTTATTCATTTTGCCTGAAAAACAGACAGGAGGACCCAGATTGGAAAAGCTGTGTGAAAGGGCCCTAGGGGAGAGTTGTTGGGGGTGGTAAAAAAGCAGCTCAGCTGCACATGTTTATTGCCCTCCAAATACAAGTGTAACAAAGTCTTACATGAAGCATCTAAGATCATAGTACTGTAGGTGCTATATTGCTGTACTTTATATTCTTATAACTGTGGTTGTACTTTATTTGCTGACACTGTGTCTGTACTGTATATAGTATACTGATTCTATGGCTGTGCATTATGTTCTGACACTGTCTGTACTGTATATCGTGATTCTACCGATTTAGCTTTATATACTGATTCTGTGGCTTTACTGTATATGGCTGTATATACTAATTCTGTGGCTTTACTTTATAATCTGATACTGCGGCTGCACTGTATATGCTGATAACTGGAGGCCACAGAATCAGTATATACATCCATATACAGTAAAGCCACAATCAGTATATACAGTCATATACAGTAGAGCCACAGTATCAGCATATACAGTAGAGCCACAGTATCAGCATATACAGTAGAGCCACAGTATCAGCATATACAGTAGAGCCACAGTATCAGCATATACAGTAGAGCCACAGTATTAGCATACACAGTAGAGCCACAGTATCAGCATATACAGTAGAGCCACAGTATTAGCATACACAGTAAGGTCACAGAATCTGCATATAAAGTACAGCCACAGTATTAGAATATAAAGTACAGCCATATAACATTCGTTCTATAAAATACAGCCACATAACATAATCATTATACAGTTGTATGCAAAAGTTTAGGAACCGCTGACCATTTCCATGTTTGTCATTTATAAATATTTGGGTGTTTGGATCAGCAATTTAATTTTGATCTTTCAAATAACTGAAGTACACAGTACTATTTCATTAGTGAAATGAGGTTTATTGGATGAACAGAAAATGTGCAATATACATCAAAATGAAATTAGACAGGTGCATAAATGTGGGCTCCCTAACAGAAAAATCACACCAATGTAATGAGTGTCTGGATTCTGGATGAATGTATTTTGGACCATTCCGCCTTACAAAACATCTCCAGTTCAGTTAGGTTTGATGTTTGCCGAGCATGGACAGTCCGCTTCAAATCACCCCACAGATGTTCAATGATATTCAGGTCTGGGGACTGGGATGGCCATTCCAGAACATTGTACTTGTTCCTCTGCATAAATGCCCGAGTAGATTTTGAGCAGTGGTTTGGGTCGTTGTCTTGTTGAAATATCCAGCTCCGGCGTAACTTCAACTTTGTGACTGATTCCTCAACATTATTCTCAAGAATCTGCTGATATTGAGTGGAATCCATGTGACCCTCAACTTTAACCAGATTCCCAGTACCTGGCCACACAGCTCCACAGCATGATGGAACCTCCAAATTTTACTGTGGGTAGCAAGTGTTGTTCTTGGAATGCTGTGTTCTTTTGCTGCCATGCATAACACCCCTTGTTATGACCAAATAACTCAATCTTTGTTTCATTAGTCCACAGCACCTTATTCCAAAATGAAGCTGGATTGTCCAAATGTGTACGTTTGCAGACCTCAAGCGACTCCATTTGTGGCGTGTGTGCAGAAAAGGCTTCTTTCGCATCACTCTCCCATATAGCTTCTCCCTGGGCAAAGTGCGCAGAATTTTTGAACAATGCACAGTGACACCATCTGCAGCAAGTTGATGTAGGTCTTTGGAGGTGGTCTGTGGGCTGTTTTTGACCGTTCTCACCATCCTTTGGATCTCCAATATTCTATGTGGCCTGCCACTTCTGGCCTTAACAAGAACTGTGCCTGTGGTCTTCCATTTCCTCACAGTGGACACTGACAGCTTATATCTCTGCGATAACTCTTTGTAACCTTCCTCTAAACCATAATGTAGAACAATCTTTGTTTTCAGGTCATTTGAGAGCTGTTTTGAGGCCCCCATGTTGCCACTCTTCAGAGGAGAGTCAAAGAGAACAACAACTTGCAATTGGCCACCTTAAATACCTTTTCTCATGATTGGATGCACCTGTCTGATGTTCAAGGCTTAATGAGCTCACCAAACCAATTGTGTGTTCCAATTAATCAGCGCTAAGTAGTTACAGGTATTCAAATCAACAAAATGACAAGGGTGCCTAAATGTATGCACCTGTCTAATTTAGTTTTGATGCATATTGCACATTTTCTGTTAATCCAATAAACCTCATTTCACTACTGAAATATTACTGTGTCCTTCAGTTATTTGATGGATCAAAATGAAATTGCTGATCCAAACACCCAAATATTTATAAATGACAATCATGGAAAGTGTCAGGGGTTCCTAAACTTTTGCATACAACTGTATAAACTATAGCCACATAACAATCATATACCGATGGCACCCAAATCTATCTTTCTACCCCTCAGCTCACTCCATCAGTCTCCTCACAGATCACTGATTTACTAACAGACATATCAGCCTGGATGTCACAGCACTTCCTCAAAATTAATCTATCTAAATCTGAGCTCATGATATTTCCTCCCCCACGTGCCCCTTCCCCTGACTTCTCTGTTAAGATCAATGGCACAACTATTAGTGCGTCCCCACGTGCCAGGGTGCTAGGGGTAACCCTAGACTCTGAACTGTCCTTTCAGGACCACATCCAATCCCTGTCCAAATCATGCCGCCTCAGCCTCCGCAACATCTCTAGAATACACCCCTTTTTAATCAATGACACCACCAAGCTTCTAATTCACTCTGGTTATCTCTCGCCTCGACTACTGCAACTTTCTCCTCATTGGGTTACCTTTACATACATTATCCCCCCTTCAGTCCATAATGAATGCTGCTGCAAGACGTATCCATCTTATCCACTTCACTGGTTTCCGCTCACCCAACAAATAAAATTCAAAGTACTAACATTAATTTACAAAGCCATCCACAACTCTGCCCCCAGCTACATCTCTAACCTAGTCTCCAAATACCAACCAAGCCGCCCTCTTCGGTCTTCCCAAGACCTCCTGCTCTCTAGCTCCCTTGTCACCTCCTACCATGGTCACCTCCAGGATTTCTCCAGAGCTTCTCCTTTCCTTTGGAACTCCCTACCACAATCTGTCCGACTGTCTCCTAATCTATCCCTGAAAACCTTTCTCTTTAAAGAATCCTATCATGCTTCTATCTAATACTGTCTTTCTACATCAGCTCATTCCCCACAGCGATTACCTTTTGTATCAATTGACCCTCCCTCTTAGATTGTAAGCTCTAACAAGCAGGGCCCTCTGATTCCTCTTGTACCAAATTGTGATATAACTGTACTGTCTGCCTTCACTTTGTAAAGCGCTGCGCAAACTGTTGGCGCAATATAAATCCTGTATAATAATTATATAAAGTACAGCCACATAACAATCTTTTTATAATGTACAGCCACATAATCTGTATATACAGTATGAATACTGTGGCTGTACTATATATTGCTGCATATATTGGTACTGAGGGTGTACTGTGTAATTACTGTACCTTCCTTGTCCTGCTGCCTCCCTGTGCACCCACCACCGGAATCCCACACCTGCTCCCGCAGCCACCTCACTCCTGCCCAGTGTGTTCAGAGTATCACTTTGTCAGGGAAAGGCTTTGGGCTGCCGTGGCCATCTAGCACATTGACTTCAGTATCAGGACCGCAGCGCCGGGTGTATCCACCTGCACACCGAAATTAAAGGAAAAGTGCCCTCGCGGCTCTCACCTCCTGGGCCTATTTGTCAAGCCAGTGGGGTCCAGCTAAATGTAATTCGGGACCCTTAAGCCTAGTAGTAGTTAGTGGTGGTGGTTCTGCTCTGCGCTCCCCTGCTTCACCAGAAGCCAATATATGAGCAGTAAAGCTGTCCGGTCCCCTTTGCTGAGCTGATGGGGACTGGGCCCGGTATTGAAGGGCCGTTTGTATTGGCTTATTAGTGGCCCTGCTCCCCAGCATGTTATGCTATGTGTCCATGCACACATAGGCTTTTATCAGTATTTTTTGGCAGGGGCGTTTTCTGGCTGGAAAAAAAAACCCAGAACTAGTGGGTTTGAAGAGGACTTTTTTTCAGCTGTAAAAAACGCTCCTATCTATAAAATCAGCTTAAAAATGTGGCTATTGTGCATTTGTGAGCATTCTTGAGCCATGAGCTTTTGTGGGAGTATAGTTTTGCAAATGCCGAAAAACACTACTGCAAAAATCCTTCAAAACTCATTCTACAGCTTTCTACAACTAACGCTACTGGCATTTTTATAACGTCCAATGTGCATAAGGCCTTAAAAGTAAATATTGTCCATGCAGCTCAATGAACAAAACTGAAAGTCTCCACTTCTGAAAAATGAATAATTGGTATAAAATGTGTCACTAAATTGACCAATATATGAAATATTAGCTTTTAGAAAGAGTAAAAAAAAGTTAACATCTTACAAATCTGTGATAAATGAATGGTGTTAAGCCCAATCAAGAAGGGGGCTAGGCCACGGCATGAAGGAGTGAAGATGTGAGTCTGCAGAGCTCCGTGAGACCCGCTCACATACCTGCATCTATGGCAGCCTCGCCGGCAGGAATCGACTCCCAATTATGCCCCCTAAATGGCGGCAGTCCCCACAGCCACAGCAGACCCCCAGGAGCCACTCATGATTGCTGGATGCCTATTTTACTGAGACCCACCGGGGACCTCCAGGACATTCCAAGATGGTGCCTGGTGAGAACACTCCTGCACGTGCAGCATCCCCGATTCCCTCTTCACTAACCCCTGTGCTATTGCTCCCTCCCCCCACCTCACCCTCGGGCTCAGACAGTCTTGCTGCACCATCTGACTTGGGAGAGACCCTGGGTGACCGAGATCTGCCGGCCCATATTCTGTCCCTCCCCACTAAAGCTGACTTAGAGCTATTCGCTCATAGAGTGGAGAAGGCCCTTCAACAGGACACAGAGGCCCTGCAGGCTGACACAGCGCATATTGGAGGTAGAGTGGAGAAACAGGGTGAGGAGGTGTCCTCTACTGTACAAGCCCTTACTGAGAAATGTAAAATTCAGGACCTGCAGCTTAATTCTCTATAATCGACCAGATGGATGATTTTGAGAACCGTAAACATTCGTCTTAGAGGCCTGCCGGAAACTGTGAGGTCTCGGGACATAGTCCCTACCTTGCACGGATTCTTTAGGCAAATACTAGGCCGTGACACACCTGATCGTATTGAAATCGGCTGGGCTCATAGAGCTCTCCGAAGACCCAGATAAACCGAGGGATATCATTTGTAAACTCCACAAATATGCTTTAAAGGAATGGATAATGTTTCATTTTCGGGGTATCCACCATGTGGACTTTGATGGAGCTAAATGATCTCTTTCCCGACTTATCCAGGCGAAACTTGATGCAACATTGAGCGCTCAAACTGCTACTTGAGGCACTACAATATGCTAAGCTCCTCTACAGATGGGACTTTCCTTTCCACCTATCCGTTACCAAGGATGGTCAGCAATATGTTTTGAGGAATAGATGACCTACCCCAATTCCTGAAACTACTTCATCTGCCAGGAATTGACATTCCAGACTGGAGGTCTACCCCTGAGATTCCACTTCCATCTCATTCGCAGCCCTGGCAACCCGCTCGATGCAGAGGTTGTAACTGAAACAGAAGGGGCTCTTCACGTGCTCCACCACAATCTCCATATTCCTCTCCCTCTGGAATGGGGCCTTGACAAACTCTCTAGGCTCTCCTAAGTTTTGAAATCCCGTTGCCCATTTTTGAGAAACTACTACCCCCCCCCCCCCGGCTTGCTACCATGGTATCTTGTCTGAACTTAAACTCACTGATGTTATGGATTTGCGCTTATTCCTTAGCGGGTCCTCTGCTTTGCTGCAACTGCACTGAGTGCTGTCACTTACACCCAATAGGTCAGCTCCTCTGAGTTATATCCCTGTATTGGGGCCTTAACCTGGTCGCTGGCCTTAGCTCTTTCCTTGACCAAGGGATCGAGTAGAGACCCCAACTGGTGGAGTTTGGATGCTCGGCTATTTTTCCCGAGTTTTATTTTCTTGTACTTTTTTTTTTTTTTTTTCTATAATAATCTTTATTAAATTTTTAAAAAGTTTCATGAGCATACAGAGAGATTAAAGCAGAGCTGCACCGAAGCAAGGTTAGCGGTTCGGAGATGGTGTAAAGGTACCACAAATAAACGATGTTACATACAAATATATACGTGTTACCAACTAAAAGTACAAAAGAGTTGAAACCGACATGAAGCCACGTCGAGACGAAATTAGAGAGACATACGAGTACTTTGAAAAATTTTTAAATTATTTCTAATAATATCTTTTTTTTTTTTTTTT
>BLSH010177556.1:234453-245734 GCA_018402905.1 Glandirana rugosa | reverse complement strand
TTTTTTTTTTTTTTTTCTATAATAATCTTTATTAAATTTTTAAAAAGTTTCATGAGCATACAGAGAGATTAAAGCAGAGCTGCACCGAAGTACAGCCAAAGTTGAGAAAACATGAAAATCAACCATTGTGCATATATAAACATACATTGTAGCAAATAAACACCATGGAAATGTGGTAGAGGCTTGGCGATTGGAACGACAGAGGTTGCACCTGCCCCTCACAGACACCCCAACGGGAACATGCTGTGTCAGGCGGTAGGGGCAGCGCAACCGACAGATACGAAAATCGCCTCTATCATTGGCATCCCCTGATACAAAAGCAACAGTAATAGCAAAAGTGAACAAGAAAGCAACAGCGAAAGTGTGGAGGTAAAGTCAGAATGTTCAGTAAGCATATATATTTGATCTATTTGAAAATTGAAAAAAAACAGTGCTCTTCCTACATGGAAGTCATCGACGTTGCTCCGGAATTAAGTTGACATTCAATATTGGCTGAGATCAGAGTGACAAAGAACACTTGGGTTGGGCAAGCCAAAGAGACCACCGCTTCAAGAATTTAGGAATTTGAAGGTGAGCTCTGGCGTACATAAGCTCCATCTCACCTTGACTGCTGATGGCTGAGATGATTTCCGGGAGAGATGGAAGGGCAGATGACTTTTTCTTGTACTTTTTTATTGATTTTTTTTGTTGCTCTGGGTTTTATGTATGTTTCTTGTTTTTTCATCACTTATCTTGTGGATCGGTTCATTGCAGGTTTCTCTCCGCTCATGACGTTGATCAACAAGGCCCCAGGCTCCAAACCCAGCCATGGCTTCCCTGAAAATTGTGTCTTACAATGTCCGCGGTTTGAGGTCGCCTGGTAAACACAGTAAGTTGTGGCTCGAGATGAAGAGACTTGGGGTGCATATTCTTTTATTGCAGGAAACTTATTTTCACACTGACTCCCACCTATATAACCAATGGTTTCTCAGTAATTCTCTATGACCTAAGTCAGGGAGGGTGGTGATAGCTATACACAAGCAATGCCCATTTGTTCTGCAGAAACATCTAGATGATCCCATTGGCAGATTTGTGTTTTTGAAGGGCATCATTTTAGACCGCAAGTCCACCTTTACAGCCATGTAAGCCCCGAATACTTGACAACTCCCCTTTCTGGATTCTGTCTTAGAATCACACTCGGCTTTACGGGAGGGCCAATTGATATTGGGGGGGGTGATTTCAACGTGTGTCTGGATCCTCAGCTGGATACGTCCACAGACCACTCCACACATATCTTTGCCTTCCTCAAACTCTTGAGGAAATCGCTACATGCTCACCATCCTGCTAATAGACTTAAGCTACTGTACGGCAACTAATACCGTTAATACTCACATAGATTTACTGCTGATTGATCAGTATTCGTTGGAATCTCTTTCCAGTGCTTCAATCGTAATCGCTAACAATATCTGATCATACCCCAGTTTCGATTACCTTACACCCTCTATCCTCTGAGAAAAAGTCATGGACTTAGCGTCTGAATGTTATCAATTTGTTATCTCAATACTTTGTGGAGAATTCCGCAGATGACGTGGGGGTGGCTTCCATCTCAGAAGGTCATAAGGCAGTAGTCAGGGGAGAGCTCCTTTCTCAAGGGTCTAGATAGGAAAAGGCAGGGAAAGGGGAATTACAAAGCTTACTGATGAAATTTTGAATCGCAGAGCTTTGGCACAAGCGCAACACAACCCCGGAGTTGGCTATGGAACTTTGATCTTTACGCTCGAAGCCTGCCAGCCTGTTAGATACCCGGATTCAAGCCCAGTTACGCCATGTTTTCCATAAGTTTTACGAATATGGGAACAAATGTGGGAAAATACTCGCGAGGGCTCTTAGACATCAACGCAGTTTGGATCATGTTCATAAGGTTCATAAAGCCTCAGGATCTCCAGTGATCCACCCCTCCAAGAAAGCTGCAGCCTTTTGGGAATATTATGCCTGGCTCTATCAACTCCCTTGTACATTTCCTGGCCTACAAGCAGACCAGAAGGCGGAACATATTCAGCACTATTTGGAAGAAGCTCAATCCCCCCAACTCACTATGCAAGTTAGCACACAATTGGATATGCCAATTACTTAGTCGGAACTGGCAGCGGTTATTATGGACGTCCCGAAAGGGTAACGTACAGGACCTGCTTGCGGGAATGCCTACTACTGTACTTTTCACTCGCTATTAATCCAATGTGTGCCTACTTTAATGCTCTGGCATTAGGGACTGTAATGCCTAAAGAGGGCTTACTTGCTCAAATCTCAGTGATTCCCAAGGAAGTGAAAGATCCTACAACTCCTAGTAGTTACAGGCCAGTCTCACTCCTGAACTGTGACGTTAAAATATTAGCGAAGATTCTAGCTAACCACCTCAAACCCATATTACCCACAATTATTCACCCAGACCCGGCAGGTTTTGTTATGGGAAGAGAAGCAAGGGATAATTCCAACCGTGATATTCAGGAGATACATTGGGTTCCGACTACAGACCGACCAGCCACCCTGCCTCTTAAACTCCACAGATGCTGAAAAGGCATTTGACAGGGTGGACTGGATATTTCCACGGGCAGTTCTGACTAAATTAGGTCTCGACCCCAACATTCTCGCCTGGATTATATCACTTTATAGCTCCACAGAGGCCCGAGTTAGTGAATGGAGTACTTTGGCTCGTTCCCCATTTGTAATGGAAAGAGGCAGGGATGACCATTCTCCTCCCTCATATTTGCACTCATCCTTGAACCTATGTTGAGTAGGATACACTTAAATCCCAATGTTAAGGGGCTGAGTGTAGAGTCTGTGAAACACAAATTGTCCGGTTCTGTATCTCAGACCCACTGGTTTCCCTTCCCAATATCATGGCAGAGTTGCTGGACTTTAATGAGATCTCGAATTTTAAAATCAATTACTAGAAGTCAGAGATCCTACCTTTGAATATCTTGGGGCACTTAGGAACATGGCTACAATCCTCCTTTTCTTTTACATGGTGCAATACCTCCTTAAAATACTTGGATATCCACCTTCCACCCCATTGCTCTCAATTATATACCACTAACTACACTCCATTACTCTGAACTATAAGGGCGGACCTTCAAAAATGGGAAAGGGCAACATTCTCGTGGATGGGCGGAGTCAGTGTGATAAAAATGAATGTTCTACCATGGATCCTCTTTTTGCAAATGATGTCCATTTATTTACCCAGGTCTTTCTTCTCGACCCTTAACAGTTTGTTCCTGAGATATAAATGGAATGGACGGATCTCACGTTTGGCTCTCCGTACCCTGCAGAGCTCTAGGAGGATTGTGTGCCTGTTAATCGCAAATATTACGGGGCTATTGTCTTACAGCAGATATTGGATTGGCATCATGGGGTAACAACAAAATTGTGGGTTCTTCTGGAAATATTTTTGGCAGGTTGGAACCTGGCTCTGGTGCCTTCGGTACACAGGGAGCATGAGGGGTTGTCTGAATATACCTCCCCTGTTACTACCCACACCTTTTAAGCGTAACTCCACTTTTGTTGAGAAAAAATCATTCCCCTCTGGGTGATCTATGTACATTGCAAGGATTATAACAAACTTTGTTGCAGATTCCTACCTTTTGTTGTTCTGAAGAAATCCCTGTGTGTTTGTCTGCCTCTGTTCTGAGTGGGTCTAACGGGAGTAGTTTCATAATTAACTGTCAGGTGTGCAGCTGCAGAGCACTAATGAGGAAAGCTGTTGGCCCTGCATCCCTTTAGATGTGTTTCTATTGAAATTATCTCTTCAAAAATGACATTTTTGTTGAAGGTGATGCCTGAAATCTGACTTCTATCTTGGTGCAGACTTCTGGGAAAACTGGTGAGCCAATTGCACAAGCAGGAAATTATATTTCTGGGGAGTGGTCAGTACACACTCTTTGTACAGAAAAACCCCAGGTAGCCATATTGCAGTGCGTTCTCAGAAAATTACAGAGCTGCAGACTGAAAAGGAAAGGTAATTTTTAATGACCTTCAATTACAATATGATTAGTGTCACAATTATATGCGCTATATTAGTTTTTCTTTATTTGCAAATTTTTTCTCCATGAAAGTGGTGTTGCCCTTTCGGGTGTGGGACGTTCTAAATGGCATTGAACGCTTGCCACCTCGGTCTCACTGCTGGCTCCATTGGGTGCTTCCCCTGGTTCACGCCGGGGGAACACCTTTCCTTCTTTTGTTCATGGGCTTCTGATAGTGAGATGCGATGTGGCAGGTTTGTTCAAGACCAGGGGTTGCTAACTCTAGATGCTCTTGGGGACCAATATGGCTGTTTTCCTAAGGATGAGTGGCGCTATAGACAGCTCTGACATTTCATTAACAGTCTGCCTCAGATCCGATCTTCTGCTACCACCTTTGAGAAGCTCTGTATGTCCACCTCTGTGATACCGCCTTCTATTTCGCTGTTATATGGGATGCTGCAGTCACTTGAGCCACTGGGGAAACCACTTTACATAAGAGAATGGGAGAGAGACCTGCAATACGACTTCACCAAGCTACAACTTGACCATCTTTATCACTTTACACATTCCAGCTCTGTAGATACAAAAAATGTGTTCAAATTACTGACTTTGCTGTATGGGGTCCCCTCTAAACTTGCTAGAATTTACCCAATGCTAACTGATGCTTGCTGGAGGGGCTGTGGACAGCTGGGCATATTGCTGCCCATACAGTATCTCACAAAAGTGAGTAAACCCCTCACATTTTTGTAAATATTTTATTATATCTTCTCATGTGACAACACTGAAGAAATGATACTTTGCAACAATGTAAAGTAGTGAGTGTACAGCTTGTATAGCAGGGTAAATTTGCTGTCCCCTCAAAACAACTCAACACACAGCCATTAATGTTTAAACCGCTGGCAACAAAAGTGAGTACACCCCTAAGTGAAAATGTCCAAATTGGGCCCAAAGTGCCAAAATTTTGTGTGGCCACCATTATTTTCCAGCACTGCCTTAACCTTTTTGGACATGGAGTTCACCAGAGCTTCACAGGTTGCCACTGTAGTCCTCTTCCACTCCTCCATGATGACATCACGGAGCTGGTGGATGTTAGAAACCTTAGGGTTTAGATCTGGAGATGTGCTTGGCCAGTCCATCACCTTTACCCTCAGCTTCTTTAGCGAGACAGTGGTTGTCTCAGGGGTGTGTTTGGGGTCGTTATGTTGGAATACTGCCCTGCGGCCCAGTCTCTGAAGGGAGGGGATCATGCTCTGCTTCAGTATGTCACAGTACATGTTGGCATTCATGGTTCCCTCAATGAACTGTAGCTCACCAATGCTGGCAGCACTCATGCAGCCCAAGACTGACACTCCCACCACCATGCTTGACTGTAGGCAAGACACACTTGTCTTTGTACTCCTCATCTGGTTGCTGCCATGGATGCTTGACACCATCTGAACCAATTAAGTTTATCTTGGTCTTATCAGACCACAGGACATGGTTCCAATAATCTATGTCCTTAGTCTGCTTGTCTTCAGCAAACTGTTTGCGGGCGTGCTTGTGCATCATCTTGAGGCTTCCTTCTGGAATGACAGCCATGCAGACCAAATTGATGCAGTGTGCAGTGTATGGTCTGAGCACTGACAGGCTGACCCCCCACCCCTTCAACTTCTGCAGCAATGCTGGCAGCACTCATACATCTATTTCCCAAAGACCACCTCTAGATATGACGCTGAGCACGTGCACTCAACTTCTTTGTTCAAGGCCTGATCTGAGTGGCACCTGTCCTGTTTAACCGTTGTATGGTCTTGGCCACCGTGCTGCAGCTCCATTTCAGGGTCTTGGCAATCTTATAGCCTAGGCCATCTTTATGTAAAGCAACAATTATTTTTTCAGATCCTCAGAGAGTTCTTTGCCATGAGGTGCCATGTTGAACTTCCATTGACCAGTATGAGAGAGTGAGAGCGATAACACCAAATTTAACGCACCTCATTCACACCTGAGACCTCGTAACACGAACGAGTCACGTGACACTGGGGAGGGAAAATGGCTAATTGGGCCCAATTTGGACATTTTCACTTAGGGGGTGTACTCATTTTTTTGCCAGCGGTTTAGACATTAATGGCTGTGTGAGTTTTGAAGAGGACAGCTAATTTACATTGTTATACAAGCTGTATACTCACTACTTAACATTGTAGCAAAGTGTCATTTCTTCAGTGTTGTCACATGAAAAGCTATAATAAAATATTTACAAAAATGTGAGGGGTGTTGTCATGCAAGGCAAAGTGTCCACAGAAGGAGATTGTGTCCACGAGTGTGCGCGAACGGCAACCAATGCGATTCCTGATGCGTGTGCCGGAATGCGTGCACACACAGGAAGCGCGCGCCCACATTCTTGATGGTTCCAGCGCCAAAAGGGCTATTTAAACAGGACTGGAACATGATACCAGCGCTGTCTGTTCTACATCGTTTCCTGTGACCTCTGCTGTCAGTTATTCTGCATATCCTGTTCCTGTGACTACCTGGCTTGTCTGACTTACCTGCTATCCGCCTGCATCTGATCTCTTGCCTGTGACAATTCCTCTGCCTGATCCCTGATACCTCGCTGTCTGCCTGCTGCCAACTAGGTTTCTGACCCGACTTCTCTCCTGCCTACTCCTCGGTACCTCGCTGCCATCTGCTAATTGACCCGGCTTGAACCCTGACTTCTATATCTGTATCCGTCCCTGATCTGCCTGCCTGTGGTCCGGTCTGTCTGCACCTTGCCAAGGTCAAGTGCCCTACATCTCTGCCAGCTGCATTTCCAGTCCTGCCAGAGGCACCAGCACCAGTGCTCCTGCTACACACTCATGCCATTCTGCACTCCCGAACTTCCTGTCTGCTCTCGAGTCAGATTTGCAAGAGAGGATGTCCCCTGCATACCAGACTCCACCACCAGGTATGTGACAAGTGTACTCACTATTGTGAGATACTGTATGGTGGTAATGCCCTAAGCTTAAACCCTATTGGCAAGATATCAGAACCCAGATCAGAGTGATCTTACACCCTGTTCCAAATTATTATGCAAATTCTATTTCAGTGTCACAAAAATTAAATATTTAGTTTTTCAGTATAACTCATGGATGGCATTGTGTCTCAGGGTTCTTTTGATCAGTGAAAACAATCTCGGACACCTGTGATAATTAGATTGCCAGGTGAGCCCAATTAAAGGAAAAACTACTAAAGGAGTGTGTTCCACATTATTAACCACTTCCTTACTGGGCACTTAAACCCCCCTCCTGCCCGGACCAATTTTCAGTTTTCAGCGCTGTCGCTCTTTGAATGACAATTGCGCAGTCGTGCGACGTTGTACCCAAACAAAATTTGCGTCCTTTTTTCCCCACAAATAGAGCTTTTTTTTGGTGGTATTTGATCCCCTCTGTGTCATTTCTGATCGCCGCTATAAACAAAAAAAGAGCGACAATTTTGAAAAAAAAAATATATTTTTTACTTTTTGCTATAATAAATATCCAAAAATAAAAAAACAAATTTATTCATCAGTTTTGGCCGATATATATTCTTGTACATATTTTTGGTTAAAAAAAATCGCAATCAGCGTTTATTGATTGGGTTGCGCAAAAGTTATAGCGCCCATAAACTATGGACATTGATTTATGGTGTTTTTATTATTTATTTTTTTACTGGTAATGGCGGCGATCTGCGATTTTTATCGGTACTGCGATATCGGGGCGGACATGTCGGACCTTTTTGACACTTTTTTGGGACCAATGACATTTATACAGCGATCAGAAATGTAAATATCCACTGATTACTATATAAATGTCATTGGCAGTGAAGGGGTTAACTATGTTCCCTGGGTGTGTTCTAACTGTGGGGGGGGGGGGGTTAACAGGGGCATGACAGATCTAACTGATCCCAGTGACAGGGATCAGTAGATCTGTCATGCCCCACCTGACTCTGTTCCTCCTCTCTGTAAGGAGATTGCGGGTCTCCGGTGGACATCGGGTCCGCCCGACCCGCGGGCATGCTCCCGCAGCATGCGGCGGTACGTGCACGCGCCGCTCACACCCGCGGGAGTGTGCCCAGCACAAGCCAAATGGGAGGACGGATTTTAGAGCCGCGCTGTAGCCGTCGTTCGGCTATAGCGCGGATGGGAGGTGGTTAAGCAGAGCACCATTTTCAAGCAATATGGGGAAGAAAAAGGATCTCTCTGCTGCTGAAAAGAGTGAAATAGATCAATGCCTTGGACGAGGTATGAAAACATTAGATATTTCACAAAAGCTTAAGTGTGATCATCGCACTAAGAGATTTGTGGCTGATTCAGAGCACAGACGGGTTTGTGCAGATAAAGGCACATTGAGGAAGATTTCTGCCAGACACCATTACATAGCAGCAAACAGATATTTGAAGCTGCTGGTGCCTCTGGAGTCCCACGGACATCAAGGTGTAGAGTACTCCAGAGTCTTGCAACTATGCATAAACCTTCCATTCGGCCACCACTAACCAATGCTCACAAGCAGAAACAGCTGCATTGGGCAAAAAAATACATGAAGACTAATTTTCAAACAGTCCTGTTCACTGATGAGTGCCGTGTAACCCTGGATGGTCCAGATATATGGAGTAATGGATGGTTGGTAGATGGCCACCCTGTTCCAACAAGGCTGCAATGTCAGCAAGGCAGTGGTGGAGTCATGTTTTGGCCCGGAATCATGGGAAGAGAGCTGGTTGGCCCCTTTAGGGTCCCTGAAGGTATAAAGATGACCTCTGCAAAGTATGTGGAGTTCCTGACTGACCACTTCCTTCCCTGGTACAGGAGGAAGAACTATGCTTTCCGTAATAAAATCATCTTCATGCATGACAATGCACCATCTCATGCTGCAAAGAATACCTCTGCATCAATGGCTGCTATGGGCATAAAAGGAGAGAAAGTCATTGTGTGGCCTCCATCCTCCCCTGATCTCAATCCTATTGAGAACCTTTGGAGCATCCTCAAGCAAAAGATCTATGAGGGTGGGAGACAGTGTACATACAAACAGCAGCTCTGGGAGGCTATTCTGACATCTTGCAAACAAATTCAAGCAAAAACTGTCCAAAACTCACAAGTTCAATGGATGCAAGACTTGTGAAGCTGCTATCAAATAAGGGGTCCTATGTTAAAATGTAACGTGACCTGTTAAAATGTTTAAAAAGTTAAAAGGTTGTTCAAAGTTTGATTGAAATAGCTTTTGATTTCAGTAAATATGCTGGAAGCACAACAAATGACAATTTTTAGTTCTTTACAACCTATAAAGTGGTTTGAAACTTTCTGTGCGTAATAATTTGGAACAGTGCATTGTAAGTTTTTTTATTTTGAAAAAATACTATTAGGAGGTTTGTTCGAATAAAATTTGAATTGTACTCTTAATTGTTGATAACATGAGAATTATGCTGACTGTTGTTTACATCAATTATTTAGGTAAATGAGAAAAATATCATTGGCATAATAATTTGAAACAGGGCGTAGATCTTGAACTACTCGACTTCCTGTTGGAGCTTTTTTTGCATGTCCCCACCATCCCTCCTAGCCATTACCGTAAATCAGTACTACCCCATCTTCTGAGTGACGCTAGATGACTAATCCCAGTTCACTGGAAATCAGCTCAAATTCCTAGTAGGGAGGATTGGTTACGCTTAGTAAACAATATTATGACCACGGAGTAGTGGATGGTGGAATGCAAAGGTAGATATAAGTTTTACCGTATTTTGGGCTACGTGGATTCACTACACTTGTAAATTCTCAACGAATAACTTCTTGAACGATGGACGTTGTTGATAATTGATAGTTTAAGATTCAATGGATCAGATCTAAGGAGTATTCTCTGGTATACTTACAAGTATTTATACTAGAGTGCTGTTCCCTGTTACCTCTTTACTTTTCCCCTCCCCCCCCCCCCCCCATTTTTTATTCTCTCTCCTTTCTCTGGTCATGCTCTTATGACCTTACCTGTTAGATTGGATATCCTTGATATTACCCTTTGTTACAAACCTTATATGGATGGGTATTAATCGATACAGGGATTTGTTGATCGGAATATGGCAATTCAAAGTGTGTGGAATTAGTGTGTGCATCTAGGCATGCTGATTATATGCCCTAATGTTCCTTATGTCGGCTGGTCAGTCGGGCCCCTTTACAGGTGTCAAATTCGGCTCTTGGTGGGCCTGTTGACAAACAGATACCTTTCTTTTGCCTTTTTATGGTTTCTGGTCTGTCTTAAGTCGCGTTTTTATATATTGCATAGACTAAGATTACTTAAAACACCCCAATCAAGAATACTCAATTATAAAATGTGTAGGTAGTACCACCAATACCATAATCAGAGGTATTCAACAATCGGTGCTGTAAATGTTAATAAAAAATATATTATATCCAAAAATAAAACTTGTAATATGGTAATCTAATTAGTAATCTTCAATCAAAATGCTGTATACAGTGTGTGTGTGTGTATACATAGAACCACACAAGCAAGTGCCCCAAGAACACCATTCCCACCGTCAAACATGGAGGTGGAAAAATTATGCTTTGGGGTGTTTGTCTGCTAAGGGGACATGACAACTTCACTACATCAAAGGGACGATGGACAGGGCCATGTACCGTCAAATCTTGGGTGAGAAACTCCTTCCCACAGCCAGGGTATTGAAAATGGTCGTGGGTTGGATATTACAGCATGTGACTGACCCGAAACACACGGCCAAGGCAACAAAGGAGTGGCTCAAGAAGAAGTACATTTAAGGTCTTGGAGTAGCCTAGCCAGTCTCTAGACCTTAATCCCGTAGACCAGCCTTTTTCAACCTTTTCAACACTGAGGAACCCTTGAAATATTTCGGGAAACCCCTGCTAAAAATCTACAACTCATGATACATTAGTGTGATGGTCAATGGGAAGAATGCTCCTTACACTTGTGGTCATTGGGAAGATTTACCCCCTTACAGATAGCTAAAAAGATCAATGATGTCATTGGGAATTTATCTGAGAGGTAGAAATTGACCATTGCTCAAGGAACCCCTAGCAACCTCTGGAGGAACCCTAGGGTTCCAAGGAACCCTGGTTGAGAAACCTTGCCGTAGACAATATGTGGAGGAAGCTGAAGGTTCGGGTTACGAAACGTCAGCCTGGAAACCTTAATGACTTGTAGAGGATCTCCAAAGCGGAGTGGGACAAAATCCCTCCTGATGTGTGCAAACCTGGTGGCCAACTACAAGAAACGTCTGGCACAACCGTTAGTGTCTCCGGTCTGCAAAGAACATCAACCGGTGGTCCAAACGTGTGT
>BLSH010177556.1:183296-194524 GCA_018402905.1 Glandirana rugosa | reverse complement strand
ATCCGGAGCACTCCTGTGTGCATTGGCAGAAGAATGGCGAATTGACGCACAAAGGTGTTTTCTGACGCGCTAATCAGCATTTGCATTTGGGACTTTGCTGCTGCTTCTTCTTTTTTTTTTTCTTTTAATAAAAAAGGGGTTTATTGTCGAAGTCATTGTTACAAACAAATGGAATACCATAATGCAAAAACATCTCACATACAAGTAGTGTATTACATAACATTTCCATACATATGTGCGAAGTTCAAAGTACATCTGTGTGAAACACACTGTTCAGTGTATTCATAACCTCCCTCCAGTACCGGTGAAGCTTAGAGCAGCGCCATAGGAGATGGTTGGTCTCCAGGCATCATTTTGCATTTGCCACACAGCGGACTTGTTAGAATGCCCATTCTATGTAGCTTCACTGGTGTGTAGTGAGCTTTAAGTATAATGTACAGTTGAGAAATATTTTGTGATACATCTAGGGAACATGTGGTAATGGATTGGAGAGCCTCCTCCCACTGGTTGCCTGTCACTTCCCCCAAATCCTCCTCCCAATTTTTCCATAGCTTTTATGGGATGTGCTCCCAGGAACTCAGTTAAGAGCATATTATAGCACTTTGAAATTAATCCCCTGGTCTCAGTGGCTGTTTGAATTAGGTGGAAGATGGGTGTGGGCGAGTGGGACCACTAAACCCCACCCCCCCCCCGTGTCCTAACTGCATGTTGAAGCTGTATATAATAAGTCATATTGGAAGGTAAGGCATGCCTCACCTATAGCATAGAGAATGGGATTAGTCTTCCATTGTGGAAGATATGGGAGAGGTGTGTTATCCCATATGCTCTCCACCTGGGCCCCTGCTGAAGCTTGGCCAGTTCTCCATATGTTCCATTGTTCCAGATGGGGCTGCAATCTTTGAACCCCTGTATGGTTGGCAGCTGTTTAGTCGTATTCCATATTTTTGTAATAATGTGTAGGTGGGCATTTGGTTATACGGCTTCTGGAATTGCTGAGCCTCCAGTCCCTCCGAAATGGACTGTGACCCAGTGCCCCAGAGCAGAAGTCTGGCCGATGGGCTCACTGGGCTGGGCGACATGGCCCCAACCAGCTGCTGTAGCTAGGAGGCCAGGGAGTACAGCCACGGGTTAGGCAGCGCCAGACCTCCCCCGTCTTTAGGGTGCTGCAGTTGTTCCAGTGTATCCCTAAGGCGTCTAGTGTTCCAGATCAGTACTCTAAAAAGCGGGTTCACCACTCGGAGTAGTTTTAATGGGATAACCACTGGAGTGTTATGGAGCATGTATAAGAGCTGGGGCATCAGTATCATTTTTATCAGATTTGTTTTACCAGCTAGGGACATTTTAAGTCTATTCCAGATATTAATCTTATCCCTGAATTTTGTGAGGAGGGGGTGTATATTTAGGCTACAATAATCAGTGGGTTTGGGGGAGACCTGAATTCCCAGTTATTTGAAAGCGGGTACTATTGGGATTGGACCTTGGAGCTGGGCCTCCCATCCTGGTGTGTCATCCAGCATCATCAAAGCGGATTTGTTCCAATTTATGGTGAGGCCGGAGAAATGGCCAAACTCAGATATGAGAGACATGACCTCTGTCAGGGACGTGGAGACGTCCCCCAGGAACAGAAGCATGTCACCCACGTAAAGCATGAATTTTTCCTGCAGTGTACCATATTTGAATCCCGTGATCTGTGGGTTATCCCGCATCTGAGCGGCAAGAGGCTCGATGGCCAAGTCAAAGAGCAGGGGGGACGGGGCATCACTGCCTGGTCCCCCTGCCCAGTGCAAAAGTGGGCGACATCGTGTCTGATACCCTGATGGCCGCCTGTGAAGCTCCGTACAATAGCCTCGTCCAGGCTATAAACCTTTCACCGAACCTAAATTTTGACAACACTGCCCATAGGTATCTCCAGCTGACACTATCGAACGCCTCATTGGCGTCGAGAGAAAGGAGTGCCCTCTGGTCCAGTGTTGTCTGCCTTGGTCTGCATGTTAAGAAACAACCTCCTAAGATTAGTGGCAGTGGATTTGCAGGGCATGAACCCTGCCTGATCTGAATGGATAATGGTCTGGATTACCTTGTTGACCCTTAGTGCCAGAACCTTTGCGAGTATCTTAACATCGCTCTGCAGCAGCGATATAGGCGTACATGAGCCCGGGTCCAGGGGATATTTGCCTGGCTTAAGCAGTAAAATCACAGTTGCTCTAGACATAGATGGGGGTAGATGTCCCTGCTGCAGGGATGCGTTAAAAACTTCCAGTAGTTTTGGGAGGATGACATCCCCGCAGGGATGCCATGATCCCCAGGCGCCTTGCATGTGGGGAAAGAGCTGGCCGCCTCCTGTAGCTCCTCCGGAGTGAGAGGAGCATCCAGATCCCACCTGGCATGTTGCGACAGGGCAGGCAGGGAGATGGATTGTAAGTGTTCATGCAGTTCATCATCAGAGTATTCCTCTCTCGACCCGTAAAGGTCTGTGTAGAGCGCTGCCAGCTCTGTGACAATTTGGTCAGGGTCATTCACCACTCGCCCAGTAGGAGAACTGATGGCCCCTATAGTTGGAGAGGAAGCGTGAGAATTAGCAATTTTTGCCAACAGGCGGTCAGTCTTCTCCCCCTCTTCGTAGAACGCCTTAGTAAAAAAGAAAAACGTTTTCTCTCTGCGGTGGAGGATCTCAGCCGGTCCAGGGCCACAATCCAAGCCTCCCTCGCGGAGTCTGATGTGTCAGTGATAAATGAAAGCTCTAGCTGCCGCACCTGGTCCTCCACTTGTTCCAAAAGGGCCTTGGAATTCTTTTTTATGGCTTTTATTATTTCTGCAATGAAGGCACGCCTTAAAGGCATCCCATTTGAGCAGGGCATCCCCATGGCAACGGTGATCTGCAAAAAAGGTCTCGATTTGATGTGTTACTCTTTCATATGAGGGGAACAGTTTAAGACAGAAGGCAATGAGCACTGGAGTCATGTGATCAGGTGTGCCACCAGGGGGGAGTGATCGGAGACTGCGAATTAGAGAACTTTGGTAGAGCCAACACAGAGGTCTATACGGGAGAGGAAGCCATGGGTCTTAGAAAAACAAGAGAATTGTTTGATAGCAGGGTTTCTCAAATGCCATATATCCGTCCATCCCACTTCAGCAAGCAGGCGACTGAGTACAGTACCTCGTCTGCCCGCCGGGGCACGGGCTGGAGGGTGCTTATCCAGCTGGGTGTCCAGGTACCAATTAAAGTCTCCCATAATCGTGGTAGGGACCTCCGGCTTGTCAGTCTGGTAGGCCTAAAGTAGCTGCAATATCTCTCTGGAGAATGGAGGGGGAATATATATAAATGCCATAATAAGAGTCAAATTATACAGTTTACCATATATAAACACATAGCGACCCAGGGGGTCTATCCTAGCATCACGCTCCTGGAAAACCAGGGATTTGTGAATCAATACACTCACCCCGCGAGAGTAAGTGGAGTGATACGCCTTACCAACCCATGGGTACAGACAGTTTGTTGTGTCCCCTATGAGATGTGTCTCCTGTAGGGCTATGATTGCGGGATAGAACTTCCGCAGGCAGGAGGAAATCATAGTTCGCTTCAGTTAATCATGCACCCCTCGGACGTTACAGGAAACTATTGGGGTACTTGACATAGTGGGTGTGGAAAGGAGTCACATTGAGGATAGTCACCATTCACATTGATACCTCCAAGGGGGGGAGTCCTGTTCACCTTGAATTTGAGAGTAGGCAGGAGTCTTAATGGTGCATGCGAACAAGTGAGATGACAAGAATAGGGGTTTCCAAACAATATTTTGTAGACTGTTGACAGAACTGCGCAACCATTGCAGCCCGGTACACCCTCATTTTCATGTGTCCCCTGCAGGGGTAGTGAAACCACTGCTG
The DNA here is from genome assembly GCA_018402905.1 of Glandirana rugosa. Lineage (NCBI taxonomy): Eukaryota > Metazoa > Chordata > Amphibia > Anura > Ranidae > Glandirana > Glandirana rugosa. The sequence continues at coordinate 190,639 of BLSH010177556.1, read as the reverse complement.
TAGGCTTGTATTCCTCGAGTGTTTGAGCCAAATGGAAATAACATGTGCCAACAGGGAACAGTAGTAAATGCAACCAAATCTTTAGCAATCCTTGTCTCTGGGCAACGTTCGATGCCAGATGTAGGCACTGGATCATTTCTTACGTAGCAATTTTTTAGCAATAAAGCTATTTAGCTGAATTGAGTAACCAGTAACCTGTCCCCTCATGGTTGTAGAGAGGCCCGGAAAAGAAAATGTAATATGCAGGCGATCATCCTTTTATGGGTGATTCTAATGTCCCCTCCTTCCTCGGCTGTATCGAAAATGGTTAGCTGCCCCTGGCTCCCCTGGCTGTGATCCACATTCTGGCTGGGTATAGCGTAAGAGAGTTGAAGGCGTTGGAGTCTGTTTCACATCTGTGAATTTTAATCTTACGTTGGACTTTTGCCGAAAAGTCGGGGTAGAATGAGACCCTGCTGCCATTATATTGAATGGCGCCTTTTTCTCGGGCCAGTGTAAGGATTATTTTGCGGTCTCTATAATTGAGTAATCTGGCCAGCATGGATCGGGCCGATTACCCGGGGGCAGGGGCCGAGGTGGTGTTTGTTGGGCACGTTCAACTGCGAATAGGGGTGAAAAGGCCTCCTTGCCAAATATGTCCAGCAGCCATGTTTCCACAAAAGCAGTGGGGTCCCGACCTTCGATTCTTTTTTTTCAGGGAGACCCACGATGCCTATGTTGTTTTGCCTCAAGCGATTTTCAGTGTCATTTGTCTTGGCGCTGGCTTGTGCGACTTGTGTGGCCCACCCTGGCGTCCCTGAGTAGAGGGGGAAGTTGATCCTCCAAGTCACTAATCCTACCCTCTACCACCATGGTCCTCTCCCTAATCCTTTTGTATGTCCTGGCAGAGAAGTGAGACTGTCTGCGTGAGGCCCCCAAACTTCTCCTTAAGATCATCCACTGCTGCTGTGCACTTATGTACTGCCACCAGAATGTCTGTGAGTGTAGGCTGTGGGGTGTCCTCAGGAGGGATAGCAAATATATCAAGGATGAGAACCAGTGAGGCCTCCAGGGGCGGCGTGTCACCCTGTCCCCCCTGCTTCGACTTTGCTGCTACTTATCTGCTTGCCTTCCCGTGTATGACCTCGGCTAAGTTCCTGTTTCCAGTACCTGCTTCTGCCTCCTGACTGATCATCCGTATTTGACCCCCGGCCTGGCTTCTACTTCTGTTTCCTGTGTGCACTGATGGCCAAGTACATCTGGAGTTCCCTGAGACAAATGCCCCCAGCATTCACCAGGTGATCACCTACCAGCTCTAAAGTACCCTGTTGGCAACCTGTCCATGGGCGCTATACCTCCTGTACCACCTTCAGGGGTGTACTGCCCTTAGCTGCAAAAGGAGACCTCTCAGCACCTTGGCCTTAGATTGGGTACATTATGGCATGGATTTCTTCTGTGTACTCTAGTTTTCTCCCACACTCCAAAGACCTACTGGTAGGTTTATTGGTTCCTTTCCAGATCTGCCCTAGTACATGTGTGTGTAAGTATGTATGCATGTGACATGGGGATATTAGATTGTAAGCTTCCTGGGGTCAGGGACTTATGTGACTCTACAGTAGGTAAAGCAATGCATAAATTGCCAGCACTATATACATATCTATATGTGCTGTACCACACTAATTACAATATATACATATCTGTAAGGCCTCATGCTCACTGGGCATTTAGCTGTAGCAGCTGTTGGCCTCTCATAGATTGGCAGTAGCGCTGATCAGTGCACCTGTACCTCCCACTAACGCCTAAATACCCGGAGCTTCATGCGCTGATGCTAAATGCAGGAGGCCTTTTAAATAAGGTGCAGTTTTTAGTGCATTGAGCTGCCACCCACTTTTAAATAAATGGATTGCTTTAACGTAACCGGTAACCTATAAAAGGAGGCCATTATCATTGTAAAAGCTGCCCATCTATACCTTTTTCTGGCCCATGTCTTAGCGAACACAGCTTCATTGCTCCATGGCCGCTGCAAGTATTTGACCCACTTGCATGTTTTAAATACTTGTACCATCTGGATGAGTCAAATACCTGTTTCCCCTGCCACAGGAGTACCAGGGTCCAGATTTGAACCTGGAACTTTCTACATTGTCTAGCTGTAACTCTTCTCGCTATGCCACCTGAGATCCTGGGCAGCTCCCCTGCCTGATCCCTTGGGCAACCTTACCTTGTATCTTGCTTCTGGGGAACCTTGAACGTTGTTCCTTTCTTGAACCTCCCAATTCAAGCCATGTCTCTGTACTTCCTGTTTGCCGGATTATTCTATCTTCAGCCAATATATTTTTAATTTGCATATGTGCAGCTGTCCTTATATTCGCTACCTCTCATTATCGACCCTTGGACTGTTCGACTACACTTCTTTCTAAACCTCTGCAGCTACTACTCATTACTGACCCTTGGCTTGTTCATCAACTATGCTTCCGTCTGATCCCATTGAGCTACTACTCATTATTGACCTTGGCTTGTTCATCGACTATGCTTTTGCTTGTTCTTAATCTACTTCATCCACTATTTGACCCCCGCTTGCTCTCTTCCTATTGAGGCAATCCTAAGGGGCATAACCTAACAGCACACAGCGAAGCCCATCTTCACCATCAGGAGCTCTGGTGAACACTGGCTAGTGCTTAGACCCCACAAAATGGGTGAACCCACGTCATCTGCTAAGAACGTCTGTTTATGTATTAATCCAGCTGAATACCCGTGAATCTCTCAACTGCTAAAGCCACTGGCCACTGATCCTGGCTCCAAACCTTGTCATTACTTGATTCCTGCCTTATCATACATCCTGTAATGAGATATGAGCCAGTAGAAGGAACTATTGCACATGGCAGGAGGAGCAGGTATTCACACACCCTGAAGTGTGAAATACCTACAAGTGGATGGGGAGCAGTGATGCAGCAGGGTTTTAAGATAAAGGCAACCAGAAAGATAAATATAGATGGACTACTTCTACAGGGCTTAACCATCTTCTATAAGTGACCTGAGGTTAAAGTTCATTTAACGCAACATGCCTCTGTGCACAGGAATACGCATGTTAACACATTCATAAGTGTGAAGGGAGACCTAAAATGTGTGGGTTTTTTTTTTTTTGTTTTCTTTTTGTTTTTGGATAGAACCGGTTAAAAGCTCTGCTGTTATGTCCAATGGGGGGGAGATTTCCTTTCATATCCTTTCCTGAAGACGCAAATAAATCAGCCAGCAGTGGCAGCTGCTCATATGGGGCGCAAGGGTGCCACCCCCCAAATCTTCTTGCGTGCGGCCCCTTATCTCCATGCAGGGTGTCAAAAGTATGGATTTCTATGGGGTTTGTTTTTTCTCTTTCGTTCATTGACAGACACAGCCTCTTAATCTTGACATGTGTGGTATGCGCCTTTTACCAGGAGTAGACTAGGCAGAACATAGTTCAGACAAAAGCAAGCTAGCCCCTCCCAGGGGGCAGTCCTCACTCCCATTTTTTTTCTGAAGCTATCTGATGAAGAAAGCAATCAAGCAGCTGGCTGGGTGACAAGCTTTAGGTCCAGGTAGTCTCCCCAGCGCGGGCGACGGATGCGAGCCATCCCTTAGCTGCTTGCAGGGTCAGCCTCGTTCCGTGCGGGGCGGCCTGCGGGTTAAAAGTCCAGTCAGCGCACTGAGTGACCGGGCTGCGGCTCGCGACGAAGTGTGTGCGGAGGGGGGGCTGGCGGATTCCCCCCCCATCCAGGCGTGAGTGGTTCTGGTCATCCCTCTCACTCCCCCCCCCCCCCGGGCCGCCGCTTTTCCGCCTCAGTTACTGCTGTTCTGGGTCCCCTGGCCATTTTTTCCGGGCCGGCCACCATTTTGCCGGAGTCACAGCCATTTTGTGGTGGCTTTGGCCTCTAGTGTTTGCTCTGCAGTCATTTTTGGTTGGTCTCCCTGTGGGCTAATAGCATGTGCTTTTGCGGCGTTTTCCTCATTCTGGACGGCACGGTCAACACGTGTGGGCTCTCAGCAGCAGCAGCAGTGGAGGCAGAGTGGCAGACTTCAGCGGGTATAGCTGGCTTCTCCCTGGGGTGCTGGTAGCGGCACAGTGCAAGTCCTCCTGTGCATTTCTGGACCGCTGTGCGGGGGCAAATGAGGGATGGCCTGTGGTGGGTGTGCGGCCTGTAGGCCTCACTAGTGTCCGGGGGGTAGCGCAATGGCGGCTGAACCGGGCATGTCTGTTCCGGTAGTCTCCGCGGAGGCTCCGGCACTGCCGGAGGATGAGGAGGATTCGGAGCCGGAAGGGGGTTATGTGTTCACTGGGACCCCCGTGGATCTGTCAGATGGGGAATTTGACCCTTCTGACGGTGGGGAGAAGCAGGGGGCTACCGTAGCGTGGGAAAAGGCGTTGGTGGGCTCCCTGGTGGCTGCCGTCCGCAAGACGCTGCATTTGGGCCAGACCGGGACCTCGCAGGAGGCGGCTTACGCCTTTGGGTCCCATAGGGCCCCTAAGGTGTTCCCTTATGTGCCGTATTTTGACCAGTTTATCTACAAGGAATGTCAGCGTCCTCAGAATTCGTTCGCATTACCAAAACGCTTTTCTGTGCGCTATCCTTTTGAGGATAGCTTGTTGCAGAAGTGGGTGTCTTGCCGGTGGCCCGCCTGAACAAGGCTACCACTATGGATGGAGGGCTCTCCATCATTTAAAAATCCAGCCGACAGGCGGACGGAGGCGGTGTCTAAGGCTATGTTCCTGGTGGCGGGGGCGGCCATGCGGCTGGTACTGGCATCGGCTATGGTGGCGCAGTCGCTCACGGAGTGAGTGACAGTGTTGCACAAGGATTTGGGGGACCTTGTGGTCCCTTCGGAGTTGGTGCAGCTGGCTGACCAGCTGGCACAGGGTCTCAGGTACCTCTGCGACGTGGCCTTGGGCGTAGCTCCCATGCTGTCAAAACTGGCAGTTTTTGCGATCATCATTAGACGGCTGCTGTGGCTAAGGTGCTGGTCGGGCGACCATGCATCGAAAAAAGGCCTCACGGACTTGCCGTTTCAGGACGGTCGGCTGTTTGGGACTTCCCTGGAGGAGATCATTAAGGATTTCACTGGGGGGAAGAGTACTTTTCTTCCAGAAACCCAAGCTGCTGGAACAACACCGAAAACAGGGCCTTGCTTTCTCTACTCTTTTTTCCTGCGCCTGGTGCAGCGGGCGCGGGTAATCGGTCTGGCAAGGCTGCCGCAATTATCCAGAAGCGCACCTGGCAGCGCAAGTCCAGGAAGATGGAGGAGAAGCCCGCCTCCGCATGATGGGTTGCCCCCGCCCGACGCGCGGGTGGGGGGTCGGCTTCTGGGGTTCGCGGACCGGTGGACCGCCCGCATCTCAGATCTCTGGGTGCGAGAGGTGGTGTCGTTCGGGTACAAGATAGAGTTCTGTACCCTGCCCCCAGACAGGTTCTTCCCCTCAAATCTGAGACTCCCTTCGGGGTGTCGGCAAGCTCTGTTTTGGGCTGTCCAGGTTCTGTTTGAGCAGGGGGTGATTGTCCTGGTAGCTCCTGTGGAACTGTTCCGCGGGTTTTATTCCAACCTCTTTGTGGTTCCAAAGAAGGATGGAGTCAGACCGGTTCTGGATCTAAAGGTGCTCAATCACTTTGTGAAGGCGCGCAAATTCAGGATGGAGTCAGTCCGTTATGTCATGGCCGCGCTGCGCCAGGGGTATTTCATGGCTTCGCTGGATATCAGGGGCGCGTAGCTCCACATTTGTGTTCGGCATCAGCGTTTCCTGCGCTTTGCTGTGGGGGACCTCCACTACTGGTTTGTGGCTCTACCCTTTGGCCTAGCCTCCGCTCAGCGAGTCTTCACCAAGCTGTAGGCTCAGGTGCTGGCTCTGCTGTGGGGTATTGCGGTCGTGGAATATCTAGACTCAGCTCCTGCCCTGGAGGACAACGTCTCGATCACCATGGCCTCCCTGCGGGGATTCGGCTGGTTGATCAACCTTCAGAAGTCTACGCTGGTCCCATCGCGCTGCCTAGAATATCTGGGCCTGATACTGGACACAGAGCAGGCGAGGGTGTTCTTGCCTCCAGCCAAGTTGCTGATGCTGCAAACTGCGGTACGGGCTCTGCTGTCACGATGGTGGTCTTCCTTACGTTTCTGCATGCGGGTGTTGGGGCTCATGGTGTCGGCCTTCGAGGCGGAGCCTTATGCCCAGAGTCACACCCGCCTCCTGCAGCGGGAGATTCTGCTGCAGTGGGACAAGTCTCCTTTGTCTCTGGAAAGGGTGATCAGGTTGGATCGCCAGACCAGAGGGGCTCTTGCCTGGTGGCTGCGGGCCCCGGCGTTGAGTCTGGGGAAGTTGTTCCTTGCCCTGGAATGGTCGATTGTCACGACTGACGCCAACCTAGCGGGCTGGGGGGGCGGAGTCCTGGGGCGGCTGTCTGCCCAGGGCCGATTGTCCTCGGAGGAGTCCCGCCTTCCGATCAATGTGCTGGAACTGCGGGCGATCAGGCTCTGCCTCTGCCATTGGTCAGAGAGGTTGCACGGTCGACCGGTTCGGGTGCAGTCGGACAACGCCACGGCGATGGCGTATGTAAACCATCAAGGCAGCACAAAGAGCGTGGCAGCAGCCACGGAAGCGGCTCACATCTTGAGGTGTGCAGAGATGTGCCGGCCATCTCCGCCGTTTACATTCCGGGCGTAGTGAATTGGCAGGCGGACTTTCTCAGCTGCCAGACTCTGGATCAAGGAGAGTGGTCCCTGCATCCAGAAGTGTTCCGTCAGATCTGCCAGAAGTGGGGTACGCCAGACGTGGACTTGCTGGCGGCCCGGTTCAATCGCAAGGTGCAAACCTTTGTGTGCAGAGCAAGGGATCAGTTGGCGGACGCCGTAGATGCCCTTGTGGCTCCATTGGCTTGGTACCGGCTCCTTTACGCCTTCCCTCCTCTCAGGCTTCTGTTGCGCAGGATAGAAGTGGAGGGGATTCCGGCTATCCTGGTGGCTCCGGATTGGCCGCGGCATCCTTGGTATGCCGACGTGGTACGGGTGGTCCTATCGGCCTTAGGGGAGGTGAAGATAGGACGCGTTGTCTTCGGACTCTCCTCCCTTCCGCATTTCCTCGGCCATGGTTCGGTTACCTCGGTGTTCCCGTAGATGCCGCAGGCGGTTGACTAGGGAACGAGACGTGTGTTTCCAAACGTGGAACGCTAACTTGGCCCGGCGGTCGTTCAGGTGCAGACCGCATGGGGTGAAGACCGTCTAGACTGCCTTGTGAAGACCTACGTCCCTGGTGAGAGGAACTAGGTCTCAGACCGTCGACTCTTTCAGGCGGACGGTTAAGTGATGCGGGCCTTACATTTGCCGCCTCTACCGGCCGTGTAGAGACG
>BLSH010177556.1:164918-177072 GCA_018402905.1 Glandirana rugosa | reverse complement strand
GAATCTTGTTCTACGTCTTTGTAGGTCTGGGGAGAAATCCGGGTATATAGACACCTTGGTTCCGTTAAACAGGGCATTCCCCTTTTTGTTTTTCGTAAAATCGTTGTTTTGTCCCTAAAATTTGAAATTTTAGCGAGGATTGGGCGAGGGTATCCCCCCGGTGGTGGCGGCTTAGAAGGTACCCGATGAGCTCTTTCTATAAAAAAGTGCGGGGATAGAGAATCTCCCCCCACTGTGTCCCTAATCCAGTTCTCCAAAAATTCCACTGAATTTGGCCCTTCGCAGAGTTCTGGCATGCCTATTATTCTTATATTCTCTCTTCTGAGCCTGTTCTCCAGGTCGTCCATTTTTACAGCATACATAGTCAATTTTTCCTTCATTTCTTGTATATCTTTTTTTAGTGGATATACCTCATCCTCTAGCACGCCAACCCTTTCCTCCACTTCTGTTGTTCTACCCTGTATTATTCGGATGTCTTGGCGTACCTGTGATACCTCATTGCTGATTACCTTCATTTGCTCTGAAAGATTATCTAGTGCCGATCTACATGTATTCACCGCCATTAATACCTCTCTTAAGGAAGGTTCAGCTTCAATATGGTGGCCAGGGAGCATAGTCATATTGGCTGAGGTTTCCATATTGCCCTCTAGTGGATTACTACTACCACTAATATTTAGAGTCGGCTGCCCCTGACTTAATCTACTGGAATTACTAGCCTGCTGAGCTTTGCTTTGGCCTGCAGATCCCCCTTTGACTGGAGAGTGTGCAGGTGTGTGGGCAAACTTCTCCAACTTTGCTGCAGCAGCCGAATTCCCTTTGGTTTTTTCCTTGGTTGCCTTTGGCCCTCCTACTGGGTCCTGCACTGCCCCCTCCTCACCCTTTTTCTTCACCATGGTAGAGGGCGCTTCTGGCCTCCCGTAGCGTAGACTCCTTGAATTGCCTTGTCCCTTTCACACAATTTCTGCAGTCACCCAGGAAAAAAGAAAATTCCTTTGAGTGGCTCAAGGGATAGGTGAATAATAAGAAATTATGAGCTTCTCGCTCTTGATTAAGCCCTTCAAGACCCGCTCCAGGTATAGTCCGATGTTCTCCGATGTCGCCTCCCTCTATCCGCACCTGAATGGAATCCGTACGTGCTTCTGACTCCTCCTAGCTATGCGTAGTCAACAGCTAGCCAGCCCAAGAGTGCTGGACTGGATAGGACCCAATAAACCCTTACCAGCGATGTGATAGAAAACAGGCTGTCTCTGCAGTTTAAGGCTCTGGTATTCATGGGTTTTCTTTTTTTTTTTTTTCTGTTGAGCATTTATGTCTCACCATAAATCCGTAGACAGACCCAATTCCAGATCCCTCAATGCACCCAGACTCTTTCAGACACAGCTGGGAAAAAGCTTACTTTAGACAGTAGGCAAAAAAACATAAATGGTTCCAGTGAGTTCCTGCCTTACTGAAGTGTCATATATATAGTTGCCTCAGTTCATATGATAATAGGAAAAGGGCTACAAAAGTTATAACCACTTTAGCTTTTCAATACTGCTCAGACAATCTAATCATTTGGTGTATCATAAGTTCAAGAGAGAAGAGAAAGATCAACCAAAAAAAAAAAAAAAAAAGGGATGCACCTTGCAAATGAAATGCTTATGTTTCTTAGAACATTTTAGTCCATACATCCCCTATTCACAGTTTCTGTGTACTATAATGCATCCCATACAGGCGCCGTATAATCACAATGAGATTTCAGAAAGAGAAATGTATAACATCATAATAGACCATGTTTTCAGTGAATATACTATATGTATGATGTATGATATACACAGATCACTGTGTTCCATAATATGCTATATCCTGGTTAAGCAGAGCTCCAGCGGTCACCGCATTACATATGCGGGTATCACCTGGCTTCTGGCTTCCACCCTACAAACGTAGGTGCCAACAAACAAAACTCAGTTAAGCAGTTATATATGATAGGAAGCCACTCGTTCACAATGTGGCATTTCAAACTGCATGTTGCTCTGCCTCACCACTCCTGACGTGCGGGGGTTTAATAGGGCTTGCAGATACTGGCCGTTGTTCCACGATCCCGGATCCTGTCCATATGGAGTCCCCTCACCCTCCGCTGAAGGAATCAGATGTGTGCCACACGTAGGGGCCGCTACCCCGTCGCGTCCTTCCCTACTGGGCTTGATCGGTTTCCGGGAGCCGCGCTGTCAGGATTTCCCAGGAGCTCAGGGCAGGAGCCGCCATGCACACGTCCGCTCACCCGGACATCCGGTCCCTGGCGATAGTCTTAGCGGAGGTGTTCCGCAAGGGTATGGCTTCCGGATAACGGGTTGCGTAATCTAGTATTACCAGGATGTGCTGGTGTCCCCAGCCAGACTTTACTACGGGTCCCACCAGATCCATGCCTATTCTTTCAAAAGGCACTTCAATGATGGGCAGTGGAACAAGTCGACTATGAAAATGGGGTGAGGGCACAGAGAGTTGACACTCAGGGAAGGATTCAGAATACTCTGACATCTGCATGCAACTCGGGCCAGAAGAATATCTGGATTATTCTCTCCCTGGTCTTTTCCATACTCATATGTTCCCCTATTACATGTTCATGGGCTAGATCTAGCATCATCCTGGGAAAGGGTTTGTGAACCACTAGCTGTTCCACTTCGTCCTCCCCTTGTTTCACCACCTGATACAACAAATTATTATTATTTTTTTAACAAAAGGTGTTTATTGATTGAATTACACAGCGGTTTACATGTGAATGTCAACAGGTACAGTCATTGGAGAGTACATCTTTACATACTGACTTCACATTTTGTCTATTGCACAGTCATATAGCAGAGCATGCCAAAGCAGAGATGTAGTACACTCAAAATCAGTAGCACATCATGTCTAAGGGCTTAAGTGAGCCCACATACTCTCGGGGGGGCATCTAAAAGAAGTCTCACCCTAGGGGTTAGTACCAAAGGGGAAATCTGGCAGGAGGGAGGAGAGAAGGGGAGAATAAAGAAGGGAGAGGAAGAGAGTGAGCAGGTATTGACAGAAAAGAGAGGGCATAGAGAGCAGGATAAACCGAGGGGAGGCCCCCACCGGAAGTGCCGAGGGGGACCTGGGGGAAAGGGGGGGGCACCAAGAATGCTCCTGACAGATGATTACACTGTCAGATGATGGGCCTCCACCTACTCCGACCAGATTTTTTGCAACTTTTTGGGACAGTTACAGCCCATATATGTCAATATGTATAGTGGCAAGGTATCATTTATCAGAGTCCTCCATGCCGCTACCGTGGGAGTGTCCGCTTTCTTCCAGTTAATCATTATTGTTTTCCTTGCATAATATGCGTCATAGAACATAAACCGTTTAACATGCGTATTGGTAGGTATATTATCGGTTATCTCAAGTAGTAGGACTAAGAGGTCTAAAGCCAGAGCCACTCCACCAATTCTGCCCATGTCAGCAACCACCTCCTGCCAATATTCCTGGAGCATTGGGCACAGCCACACCATGTGGATGAAATTGCCCACCTCCCCTCGGCACCTCAGACACTGATCTCCAGTATTATATATAACTGAGAGCCTATGTGGTGTGTAGTATACCCGGTGTAGGAATTTTAATTGTACAAATTTATCCTTGGCAGAAATCAGGAGGGGAATAAACTGATGGAGGCATTCAGTCCAATCTTCGTCTGTGAGGGATGGTATATCCCGTTTCCAGGCCTGATATGTCCTATCTACCCCCCCCACCCCCATCCCCGCATATGTCTGAGGAAAGTAGATGAGTGTTTTTTCATTGTTTCATGCATTCAAGAGCTGTTCCACCGAGTGGGCTTCAAAGGTGATAAGATTAGGAAATTGCGCTCTCAGAGCATGCCGCAGTTCTAAATACCTGAAGTACATCCAGGGTGGAAGCAGATATTGTTTTTTCACCTCCATAAAGGTAAGTAATTGACCATCAGGCATGACGTCACACAGCGTCCGTACCCCCTGCCTAGCCCACACCTGTGGGTCCGGGATCCCGTGAAGATGTGCCAGGAATGGATTGCCCCACAGCGGGGAGTGAGGAGAGAAACCTCCCGGGCCAGTCAGGGACAACGAGACCTGTCTCCACACTGTCGCTGTCATTTTCATGGGAGTGGTGGCCACGGGACTAGACCTAGATACCCTGTACACAAAGTTTGTAAGCTCGGAGTAGGATCCTAATATAGTGGCTTCTAGATAAACAGCATGATTTGACCGGTCCTGCGTGAACCACCATCTCACCGAAACCAGGATCGCTGCCAAGTAGTTTTTTTTAAAACCGGGCAGGGCCAGACCTCCCTCAGACAGCAGGAGTTGCAGTGTGTGTCTGGCCACCCTGGGGACGGATCCCTTCCATACAAAGGCTCCAACGGCCTGATCTAATTTACGGAAAAAAGGAGTTGGAGATGGTGGTAGGGGTATTCCTAAAAACATATAAAAACTTGGGGAGAAAGGACATTTTAACTAAATTAGTCCTGCCCACCGGGGTAAGGGGCAAGCTCCTCCATATCACACTTTTCTGGAGGAAGCTCTGGAGAATAGGGTGAACATTGTTCTCCAGGTATCTTGAAAGATCCCTTTGGACATTGATGCCTAGGTATTTAAATCTACCCACACATTGGAGTGGTGCTGGTAATTCATCGGGGGTGGGGTATCTGTCAGGGGAAACAAGATTGATTTGTCCCAATTAATTCTGATGCCTGAAAACTTACCAAAGGTGTCAATGACTCCCAGGGCAGAGCGGAGAGACTGATGGGCATCTTTTAGATACAGTAGCGTGTCATCAGCGTACATTGAAACTTTTTCCATTAAGGGAGGTACCGCTATGCCCTCAACCGTGGGTGAAGTCCGAAGCATTATTGTTAGCCAGGGCAAAGAGGGCCAGGGACAGAGGGCACCCCTGCCTTGTACCTCGGTGGAGTGGGAAGGCCGCCGAAAGTCTTCCATTCGTACGGACTCATACAGGACATACAGCAGTTGTAGCCAGGAAATAAAGACTGGCCCAAATCTGAACTTACGCAAGGTCATCCACAGATATTCTCACTCCACCGAGTCAAAAGCTTTCTCGACTTCTAGCAAGGCTATCACCCCTGAGCCCCCCCCCCTCCTCCCACCTGGTCAATCACCGTGAAAAGACGCCTGAGGTTGCTATCCATACCCTTACCGGGCATGAAGCCCGTCTGATCTCCGTGAATTAGAGTAAGTATGACCCTGTTGAGTCTATTTGCCAATATCTTGGTGAATTTTTTAGCGTCGACGTTCAACAGGGATATGGGCCTATATGACGAGCAGAGTTTAGGGTCTTTCCCAGGCTTGGGTATAACCACGATCACCACTTGTGACATTGACGGTGGCAGCTGCGAATCCTTCAGGGAGGTCAGCAGCATCTCCCTGAAACTATCAGCCAGGGAGGCGCTGTGAGTTTTAAAGAACTCTGCCGGAATACCGTCCTCCCCCAGGGTTTTCCCTGTCTGGGGGGGGGGGGGATATACAGACCCACTAGGACCATAGGGAGTCCATCAATAACAGCATGAATTAACACACATTTACCCTCCGGGTCCAGGTGCAGGTCCAGAAGCTCAAAGGGCAGGGTCCTGCGAATCAGCACGCTGACCCCTCTGGCATGGGTTGAGTATGTGGAGTGGTAATAATGCCCAACCCAGGGTTTTTTTTTAAACTGAGGACCCTACTCCCCACTAAATGTGTTTCCCATAGAATACAGATATATCCAGTCTATAAGTTTTGAGATAATTGAAGGCTAGGGCCCATTTAATACCAGAGTTAAGCCCTCTGACATGCCACGATAATATAGTAAAGGGCGCCATGAGGGTTACTTAAGAATCCCAGGACCTCTCTGGAGATCTGCACCTGGACCCGCCGAGGGGACAAAAGGTGGGGCTCCACACCAAAAATAGTCTGGGGCCTCCTCCAACCACAAATGTGAAGTCAATAAAGCACATACATGAGACATTCCTTCTAAGAACATTTGAAAAAAAACAAACAAACTGAAGTGTTCAAATGAGCAAACTGCGGTGCTTGATCAACCCCAACCCCCCTATACATCTAACCTAACCTGGATGCATTTGGATCCCCAAACGAAACCTGGCTAAAAGCCACATAGGGACATGTACAAACAGTCATGTAGGCGAACACAAACTATAGCGCACAGTGTTCTAGGCACATACTAGAGTACAACAAATTATTTTAAGAGCCATGTAGGGATAAGACACCCTCCAATTGGGGTCCACAGGTTCCTCATCCATCACCTTAACATTTTCTCTGGCTCTGAGAGTGACATCCTGTATTTGCTCTGTACAGAGGTCCTCTCTCCGGACCTCTAAGTCAGGTACTACATGATCTTCATTCTCACAGTCAAGGTCAGAGACATTTTCTGGGTCATTAGCCCCTAGCTGGTAGCTATCTTCCAGCTCCTCCGACTCCCCAGTCAGTACAAGAAAAGGAATACAGTCTCCTCCTTCCTCGGTCCTGCCACCAGTCTCCCTTCCACTTAGCAAAAAGGGTCGGGTGAGGGTTCCCGTGCTAACGCAGCAGGGGGCGCTCTATCCTACAGACTCCCTGTGCCTTCCCATAACCTCTAAAAATGTTCAAAATCCTTGCCCACTAGGGCGTCATATAGTCATGAGGGTACTACACCCACTGAATGAGTCACACTGCCCCAAGGGGTGTCTATCTTAAGCACCACCGTCTGGTAGTCACGAGTGTCCCCATGAATGCAAATGACCCTGACAGTGCTAGGGTGTAACCTTGCAGTATTTACAGAATTGCTTTTTACCAACGTTGCCACACTACCAGAGTCAAGCAGTGCAGTGACTGGCTTTCCATCAACAAAAACCACACACATTTGCTTCTCCGTGCGATTTGAACATGATGCTGTATATGTGACCTGTGCAAAAAGAGAAAGGTGTCTATTTACATAAGTGTAATCACATTACACGGGTTCATCATTCAGGGGACAATTGGCAGCAATATGGCCCAATTCATGGCATCGGTAGCACTTTACTGTGCTCTATACCCTGTCCTTTCTAGGGTCCCAATGACTGTTCTGGCTTCTTTGGCCAGTCTCCAGGTCTAGAGCCCTCAGTCTCTTTGGCATTCTTATCAAATTTCCCCAAGCCCCTGAACCCTGGAACCCAATTTTCGAGTTCCTAGGCCCGGCAGTGCAATTTTGGCCTCACGGGGCAATTTTTCAGTTCCCAGGCCCGACAGTGCGATTTTGGCCTCCCGGGGCTGTTTTGGGGCTCCTAGGCCCGGCAGTGCGATTTTGGCCTCCCGGGCCGTTTTCGGGTGGGTGATTAGCTCATGGAGATCAACTTTCCTGAGGAAAATAGCGTGCAGACAACTTTCTTTAAAATCTGGTGGCTTGCCAGGTTTATTGGTAAAAGATTTGCAGGTTAAAACAAAAGACAAAATAAATCCTTGCCATCTGGGGCTAAACTAAACAGTATAGTTTCCTCACTATACGGTGTGGGGCTGGCCCCCAACACTGACAAAACATAAGCCAGAATGCAAACCTTGTCTTTTAATGTCCAAACAGACACAGAGATCCCTCTCTGAGTTCCAGGTCAGAGATAAAGTGAGATCTCTTCCTGATTATTTAGGGCCAGTTCACACCATAGAAACGCAGTCCAGATGCGTTCCGGATGCTTTTCTGCATGCGCGTTTTTTACGCTTCTCCGGTCCGTTCCGGTGCGTTTTTTTGATGCAGTCCAGTGCAGTTTTTCCCCCTTTTTTTCTTAGGACATGTGCATTCCAGTGCATTTTTGGTGCATGTAGGTGCATTCCAGTGCATTTTTGATGCATTTTACCGCATTCCAGTACAGTTAAGTGCATGAAAAATGCAGCATGTTCTACTTTTTTTTTCTGGAGCTGGAACTGACTGGAACTAACTGCACTGGTGTGAACTATGCCATTGGAAACCATATAACCTACTTTCCATGCATTTTTGATGCAGAATAAAAATGTACTGGACTGCGTGTGGTGTGAACTGGCCCTTAAGCCACCTTCTGGTGGACTCCAGTGGATCACAAACTCTGGACTGGAACCATCCAGTTGCTGGTAAAATTCGGACTGGACTTTGTTTTAATCCAGTCCACATGAACGCATATGGGGCGATAGGTAGCATCCGTCTACCACTTTGCCTTGCATACTGTCACAATATATAGATATATACACAGTTGGGAAAATAATTATTTGCTCCCCTGCAGATACTGTAAGTTTGCCCACTTCCAAAGAAAAGGGTCCTATAATTTTTATCATATGTGTATTTTAAATAATAGAGACACATAAAACAAATGATATAAATTATGTTTCAGTTCATTGAGTAAAATAAAGTATTTGATCCCCAAGCAGAACATTACTGAGTACTTGGTGGAGAAACCCTTGTTGGCAAGCACAGAGGTAAGACGTTTCTTGTAGTTGGTGACCAGGTTTGCACACATCTTAGGAGGGATTATGGACCACTCTTCTTTACAAATCTTCTCTAAATCCTTAAGGTTTCTTGGCTGTCTCTTGGCAACTCGAAGTTCTAGCTCACTCTATACATTTTCTATAGGTCTGGATGCTGACTAGGCCCTTCTATGACCTTAATGTGCTTCTTCTTGAGCCACTCCTTTGTTGCCTTTGTGGTAGGTTTTGTGTCATTGTCATGCTGGAAGACCCATCCACGACCCATTTTCAGTGTTCTGGCTGAAGTTAGATAGTTTTCATCCAATATTTTACAATACATGGCCCTGTCCATTGGCCCCTCAATGAATCAAAGTCTGCCTGTACCTTTAGCAGAGAAAGCATGTTTCCACCTCCATGTTTGACTGTAGGGATGCAGTTTTGAGGTTCATAGTCAGCATTTTTCTTCCTCCAAACACGGCAGGTTGAGTTAATGCCAAAGAGCTCAATTTTGGTCTCATCTGACCACAGCACTTTCTCCCAAAGCTTTTCTGAATCATTTAGATGTTCATTGGTATGACTGTACATGTGCCTTCTTGAGGAGGGGAACTTACCGTGTTTGGAGAAAGAGAAATGCTGACTATGACCCCAAGAACACCATCCCTACTGTCAAGCATGGAGGTGGAAACATATTTTGGGGCTGTTTCTCTGCTAAATATACAAGACCGACTTTGCCACATTGAGAGGCTAATGGATAGGTCTATGGGTTGTAAAATCATGGATGAGAACCTTCTTCCCTCAGCCAGGACACTGAAGATGTGTAGTGGATGGGTCTTACAGCATGACAATAACTCAAAACATACCGCCAAGGCAACAAAGGAGTGGCTCAAGAAGAAGCACATTAAGGTCATGGAGTGTCCTGGCCAGTCTCCAGACCTTAATACTATAGAAACTTTATGGAGGGAGCTGAAACTTTGAGTTGCCAAGAGACAGACAAGAAACCTGAAAGTGGTTGACAACTACTTTAACCTACAGATAAGCCTATAATAAGGCTTACCTGTAGGTTCCCTGCATATCTCCTAAACCTCCACGGTTTAGGAGATATACAGTGTACTGTGATGTGCCCATATCATCGGGCAAATGCTCAGTGAGAAAACAGCCTACGTGCCGTTCCTTCACTGACATCGTGCTGCGATTGGCGGCTCCTGTGCGCATGCACGGCAGTGACGTCACGCAGCTCCAGCAAATCACAGAGCCAGAGTCCGTAGCCCCAGAAGGATATGGGAGAAGATGGACCCTTCCTACTGCAGGGACAGCGCGGGCTTCCAATGCAGGAAAGTGTCACATAATAGGCTCGTATGCGATGCATATGAGCCTATTATGCTTTTACATTGCAGGGTAACACAGAGGAACGAAGAGGAAGTAAAACCTATCAGGGTTTACTTCCTCTTTAAGGATTTAGAGAAGATCTGTAAAAAAGTGTGGACCAAAATCCTTCCTGAGATGTGTGCAAACCTGGTGACCAACTGCAAGAAACATCTGACCTCTGTGATTGCCCACAAGGGTTTCTCCAAGTATTAAGTCATTTTTAGTTTGGGGATCAAATACTCAATTTACAACATTTGTATCATGTTTTTTTTTTTTCTGGATTTTTGGTTGATATTTTGTCTCTGTCATTTAAAATACACCTATGATAAAAAATTATAGACCCGTCATTTCTTTGTAAGTTACACAATCTGCAGGGGATCAAATAATTATTTTCCCGACTGTGTGTGTGTGTGTGTCTGTGTGTGTATATATATATATATTTATTTATCAATGAACATAAGAGGAAAAAAAAAAAATATATATATATAGATATTTGCATTCATAAAGTATTCAGATCCCCTTCAATTTTTCAATGTTATGTTGCAGCTTGATACTACTGTTTAAATTTAAATTTCTTTCTCATTGAGCTACACTCAGTACCCCATAAAGACAACGTGAAAAAAAAGTTTGTGAACCATTTTTTTTTATTATTTTAAGAACTATGCTTACCTAGGTGGATGCTCCATCTGCCCCACACTTGCCCTAAAACTTAGAAGTGAGCGATCAAACACCGCTGATCGCACAGTTATCAAAGCTCAGAGAGCTGGTAACTGTCAGTTAGCGGTTCTCTGCTCTGCCGCTAATGTTTGCTGTACTTTAAGTCCCAGCTTG
This sequence comes from Glandirana rugosa, assembly GCA_018402905.1. Lineage (NCBI taxonomy): Eukaryota > Metazoa > Chordata > Amphibia > Anura > Ranidae > Glandirana > Glandirana rugosa. The sequence continues at coordinate 166,456 of BLSH010177556.1, read as the reverse complement.
TACAACTTTTGTATTAGATCATTATGTGGAACTGTATCAAATGCCTTGCTGAAATCAAGATATACTCCATAGCACCACCCTGGTCCAAAACATTGGTAATGTAGTCAAAAAATGAAGTCAGTTTAGTCCTACATGATCTGCCCTCAGTAAGGCCATGCTGCCTTGGGTCCGGCATGTTGTGTATTTTTAAATGATCAATGATCCTTCTTTTCAGGAGTGATTTAATTAAATTGACTACAACGGATGTTAAACTCACTGGCCTGTAATTGCCAGCTTCTACCTTGCTGCCCTGTGCCCTGTCTCTCAATGCACTGTCCAGTCATAGCCTGGACAAGACTTGTTAGTGTTTTCAATAACTGTAGCAGAATAACATCAGGGCTTCTATTTTGCTATACAGGGTTGGGGTGTGTGACATCTGTACAGACAGTATCTCACGAAAGTGCGTACACCCCTCACATTTTTGTAAATATTTTATTCTATCTTTTCATGTGACAACACTGAAGAAATGACACTTTGCTACAATGTAAATTAGTGAGTGTACAGCTTGTATAACAGTGTAAATTTGCTGTCCTCTCAAAATAATACAACAGACAGCCATTAATGTCTAAATCACTGGCAACAAAAGTCACATGAAAAGATAACATTCAATATTTACAAAAATGCGAGGGGTGTACTCACTTTTGTGAGATACTGTATCTTAGGACTGGATAGGTAGAATATAATTCTGTTGGCAAACTCTTATACATGTACCTGTGTTCAGCTTAAAAAAAAAACTTCACCTTTGTAAGAATAGGTAAATAAATGCACATCTTTTTGCAAACAAAAAAATGTGCATTTATTATTATTTTTCACCAGAAGCATGCAAAGCATTGCACCCACAATCAGCAGATCATGGATGCAATTTCAGGCTCCTGCAGACTGTCAGTGTATCTGTCTGTTCACACCTCATATATGCAGGTAATTACACAAGGACAGGAAGCATCAATTAACTACCTAGAGCGCTCAACAGTGCCTTTGTAGCTCATTAAGAGCTACAAGCCATCAGCCACAAAGACTTTTGGTACTTCGGTAGTTCTCCCATTCACATAACGCTGTGAATGAATAACTTAACCAGGTGGGCAGAGCACTGCTCGGCTGTGGTTCTTTAAATTTCTGACAGTGGGTGCAGGGAGAGGATCTCCGGGGGATGGAGGGGGGCTTCTGCAACAGTAATGTTACACTCTGAATACTGGTTACATGTTATATGTTACAAAAGGTGAACTTAATTGTAATGACAACGTCTTCGGGGGGAGGTAGGGGGCCTCTAGGAGAGGGACGTGGGTGACAGTCTTTAAATTTCTTGGTGTCGGCTCGTCACGAGACGGGTGGACCAATTCAATAAGTAAGTGTCGCAATACACTTACCCTCTTGATGGCTTCATGGTTTTCAGAAACACCGACTACCGAACATCGAGAATTACTCGATGTTTCCGTGACAACTCGCGAGATCCATCAATTAACTACGAAGGACAGGAACACATTAATGGACGTATATACTCC
>BLSH010177556.1:117834-137041 GCA_018402905.1 Glandirana rugosa | reverse complement strand
GTTGTCGCAGAAGGTGGCCTTTCTGGTAGCTATCGCATTCGCCAGGCGGGTGTCGGAGTTAGCAGCATTATCCTGCAAGTCACCTTACTTTGTCCTCCATAAGGACAAGGCAGTTTTGCGACCTTCTCCTTCGTTTCTTCCGAAGGTGGTTTCTTCCTTTCATTTAAATGAGGATATTGTTCTCCCCTCATTGTGCCCGCACCCATCCCAAAGAAGTTGAGCTGCATTCTTTGGGTGTGGTGAGGGCCTTGCGGGTGTATTTAAGTTCTACAGCTTCCTTTCGGAAGTCTGATTCTTTATTTGTGCTGACGGAAGGGTCGCGCAAAGGTATGGCGGCCTCGTCAGCTACCGTGTCTCGTTGGATACGGAAGACCTTGACTCATGCATATGAGATTCGGGGCAAGGTTCCCCCGTTTCCGGTCACGGCTCATTCCACCAGGGCAGTTAGTACGTCCTGGGCGTTTAGACACCAAGCCTCGGTGTCTCAGGTGTGCAAAGCGGCTACTTGGGCCTCAGTGCACACATTTACTAAGTTTTACAAAATTGATGTTGCAGCATCCTCGGATGCTGCTTTTGGCCACAAAGTATTACAAGCGGCAGTATAGGCGCGGTTAGCGCCGCCTGAGAGGGCGTTTTTCTGTTGGGTACAGTTGTTATGGTTTGCCCACCCCTCTTGATTGGCACTGCTTTGGGACGTCCCCATGTGTCATAAGAATTGCTGCGTCTGTCAGTGAACGGAAGAGAAAAAGTTTTTTTTTGTATAAATCCTTTTCTCTGAGTTCACTGACAGACGCAGCACCCACCCCTCTGCGTTGGTTTTGTACGGCTTGTTACGAACTGGTGTGCTGTACAGAGCAGGGGGATTATATGCTAAGGTGAGGACGGCCCCCTGGGAGGGGCCAACCTACACTTTTGTTTTGCCTAGGCTACTCCTAGTAGGATGAGCATAACCCCATGTGTCCTAAGAATTGCTGCGTCTGTCAGTGAACTCAGAGAAAAGGATTTTACGGTAAGTTATACAAAAAAATCCCTTTTTCTACGTTGTATCTATGGGGGCAGCCATAAAATTTACAGAGTCTGGACTTAAAACATGTATCCCTTTGCCTATCTCCATTACTCGATAGATGGATATGGTTTACACAAGAAAGATAAGGATGTTTGTGCTTCCTTTTCAGCTCACAGAAAGTGACTATCTGTCAAGATCAGCAGGGATTTCTGTACTTCCTGAAAATAGAAAACGAAAAAAGCCACCACACCTGAGGAATGGTAAGCTGAAACACGTTACATTTTTGTTTTTAGGTTTAGATACACTTTAGGAATACATTTTGTGTGGACTTTGATGCTGATCTGCTTACTCTACTGGTAAGATCGCTACCCTTGACTGTCCATTTCGGTACAACTGCTGCAGCCATTAAAATAGATTTTTAAACCTGGAAGATTATAATAAATATCAATGCAAACACCCCTTGGCAGCTGGGAACACTCAAGAATCCCAGAGCCAAAACTTATGGTAAACAGATCTCTCCTAGTGGGCTAGTCACAAGTTGAATTCTTATGTCGCTGGACTCTGAACACCGCCTATAACAGAAGCCTTACTTTTGGCTACTACTCTGATCCTTAATGTTTTGATCAGAATAATTTAAATGCCTATTCCTATTGCTACCTTATAGCTAGGGTTGCCATTGGTGTTTGAAAAATTGCAAATTCACCGTCTGCATGGTAGATTCAGTTGTGAAAAGCTAGAGGTCAGTGAATTATAAGCCATTACAAGGCTGGTTGATAATTCACCAGTATGTTGTTTTCAAAAAAGCTCACCCACAGAGAAAATTATATAAAGGTGCTGAAAGTTCCATTATGGCTACTAGCTGGTCAGGGAGGATTGCAGTGATCTTTGTATCCCAGCAGACCCCATAGGGGACCCTATACAGGACTGATATTGATCAACTATCATAATTATCTTCAACGGTGTTTAGGGTTTTGTTGATTTTTATGAATCATTACATAACCATATGTGTAACTTGGTAAAAGGGCAGTGCACAGGCTCTGGACATTGTGGATTAAAACCTGTTGCCAAACATTATTGTTGTTCAACAACAATTTTACCGTATGATTATATGAGTATTTTAACTTATTTTAGGCATGTAATTTACCTGTAAAACACTTCTTTGTGTAGGGTGCCTTCTTCAAAGTGATGTCAGCAGCCCAAGCAAACTCAGAGCTGTCACTCAAGTGACAATCTGTAACAGTGATGGTCAACTTAGTTCTAGGGGGCCTTAAATACAGCCTCTGACATCACCAGAGGGCCACACATAATATACACTGAATGTAATGCTACGGAAAACTGTCTGACACTGCAGGCATGCAAATGATATTGAGAGACTGTAAACTTCTCTGTAGGAGTTTTTGGAGACTGAGGATATGCTTCAGGAGACCGCCACGGCACATAAAAAAGGATGATAGCGTAAAATAAATAAACCAAACTATTTAACTACTAGATGCTAAGTCTAAACAAGATGTATCCTTGTGTAAGCGCCAAAACATACAATGTCTACAATGCCATAACTTTATGATCACCCACCTAATGGCTATGTACCTTTTGCCACCAAAACAGTCCTGAACTAGCATGGCGTTTCCTCCACTAGACATCTGAAGGTACGCTGTGGTATCTGGCACCAAGCTGTCAGTAGCAGATCCTTTAAATCCATTAAGTCTCGAGGTGGGGCCTACATTGGTTGGATTTGTTTTTCCAGAGCATCACACAAATGCTGGATCGAAGTGATACCTGGAGAATTTGTAGGGAAAATCAACACCATGAACTCATTGTGTTCCCCAAACCATTCTTAAACCATTTTTTGCAGTGTGACAGGTCCCAATATCCTGCTGAAAGAGGCCACTGCTATCAGGGAATACGGTTTCCATGAAGGTGTGTACTACTTCTCGTACTGCATTCTGGTGCTATCTCTTCCCCAGGCAAGTTACACACACGCACCCGGCCATCCACATGATGTAAAACAAAATGTGATTCATCAGACCAGGCAACCTTCTTCCATTGCTCTGTGGTCCATTTCTGATGCTCTCATGCCCATTGTAAGCTCCTTTGTGCACACGGGTCAACATGGGCATCCTGACCAGTCTGTGGTCACGCAGCCAACATACAGAACAAACTGCGATGCCCAATTTTTCTACTTTCAATGCATTAACTTCATGGACAACATGTTCACTTGCTGCCTAATCTATCCACCAATTTCTGATGCCATTGTAATGAAATAATCAATGTTATGGCTGATGTGTGTATGTGCCAAAGGGCCATAGGATCTGTAGCATTATCCTCTTCTTTTGTCCCCTGGCCGCTACAAAAAATGTTCTATGGGGAAGGGAGGGGGAAACAGCTATGTCAGCACAGAAGGTTATTTGACACTTCATGATGTGAAAAGGGCTATGGCATGTGTGGGGACCCTGCCTTAAGCTAGAGTAGTGTCCCTAGTCTAAACTTAATATTTCAGTTTGGATGGAGCCAGCCTTAGCTTTGTTTTGTTATCTGTCATTATTAGGTTTTTACGAAGTCCAAGGTCATTGCTTTTGCCTGTGTAGCACCCTCCTAATGCAGTATGCAAGGTAAATTTAAGTTTTTGACACTCTTGTAATCAAGGAAGCATGGATTGACTGTCCTGGCCCTTTCAGGGTTTCACAGGCTGGGGGTTTGATTGTTTAGCCATGCCTCTAAAAGAAGCTTCCAGAGCATAGGGACAAAGATGCAGCAAGGGGACTACTGAGTAAAGACCCTAAATTGATCCTCATGCAGTGTTCTGGGAATCGTATTGGCTACCAGAAGTTGTGCATAGATACAAGGTTACCAGATGCCGAAGAAACTTGCCACATTGTCTTCAGCTGTGAGGCCTTAGACCAGGGATATGCAATTAGCAGACCTCCAGCTATTGCAAAACTACAAGTCCCATCATGCCTCTGCCTCTGGGTGTCATGCTTGTGGCTGTCAGAGTCTTGCTATGCCTCATGAGACTTGAAGTTCTGTAACAGCTGGAGGTCCGCTAATTGCATATCCCTGCCTTAGACTATTCAGAAGCTTGCCTCATGGTTCCCAGCTGTGAGGTCTAAGACCCCATACACACTATTTGATTCTCTGCAGATTTTTGTCTTCAGATTTACCAAAACCATGTAGTGCAAGGGCCTCTCTGATTGCATACAAATTAAAACTAAGGTTTGACCTCCCATATTATATGATTTTGGTAAATCTGAAGATAAAAATCTGCAGAAAATCTAAGTGTGTATGGGGTCTTAGCCTGCTCAGATGTGGGGTTTTTGTCTGTCCAACATTCACTTAAGGTGAAGATTGCCCTATAATTTCTATGTACTAATCGTTTTGCAGTATACCAAGCCCTAACCCCTCTCCTGTTTAAAGTTCTTAAAGAAATAAATTCCTAAAAGACATCCCATAGACTGAGTTATTGGAGCTGGGGTGTATGGACGGGTGCTTGCGGGGACGGGCAGCCTCTGCACTGTTAAAGAAGTTAATACCAGCAGCCACTTCGGGGGGTGAGCTATGCCTGCTTCTGGGGACTGTTCTTCAGTACATGGAGTTGTATGATAAAGTGTAAAATTTGGTTATCAATATTTATTCTACTTTGGCCAATCACAAAGGGGTTTATGCCAATGTTGTAGGCTGGCGAAGAGGATATATATTTGGAGAGAGCTTCTGTAAGGATTATTACCCAATAGGCTCTACCTTACAAGCATATGAGTAGCAAGCCCCAGTTTTTTGCCACGCAGACTGCTGCTTGGGGATGATGTAGCTCCAAAGAGGTCCAGTATTTGGAAGAAGCTGGAAAAGAGTTATTTTCAGGGAGTTGCCCATCTGGGCTTAAAGGTCCACCCCTAGCCTGCCAGTGAGGTCTGAAGAGTCCTCACTTGGTTTTTGGCATTGGCTGAAGAAGGGCTAATGTAAGCTTTAGGCCTACAGCATTCACTTTGCTTTGTGGTAGAAGCATAGATAGTTTTACATCTGTGGCGGTTTCATATGATGATAGAATATATCACTGAGCAGAGAGATTTTTGCTTCTGTTTTGGGGTTTACTGAAATCTTAAACTTAAATTTCTAGACAACCGTGGCAATATATTTTGAAAAAGCAGATTGAAAGGCTTGAAGTCTTTCTGATTGAGGCTACTGCATTAACAGCGTAAGTGACAGTCTGGATGTAGCTCTAGGGCAGGTCACTATTAATAAGGCAGGAAATCCTGTAAAAATTCATCAGCTCTTTTGGGGGTCATTGGCTGCCCTTAGAAGGAGGGGGAGGGGGATGTACTTGAGAACTGACTCTTCTGAAGCAGCCAGACTTGCTAGAAAGTTCAGAGGCACAATGCAAGTCAATTAAAAATGTTTATAAAAAAAGAAAAATGCTGCCTTTACGTTTCTGTTCTTTTACGTACAATTTATTTTCTTCGATGAAAGGATCTCTTTAATATATTTTGTCTAGCTGATATTGCTGGATGAGTCAGACAGACCTGTAGCTCTCCTATTATATGATCATGCCAATGGACAAATGTTACCATATATGCAGAATAAAATGTTTTTTTAACTTTTTTCCAATCTGTACAGATTTTTGAACTGATTTCAATTTCACTTTGGTGGGTAAAAAAAAGTTAGTGTCCGCTATGTACATCAATGATATCGTCATGTACAAGATTACTATATGTGTACCTGGGGATATATCGGTTGCTAGTTGGTTCTTGCACATAGTTTAAAAATTGCCTGTTGGAATAGGGTCAGGGCAGTTTACCGAGCTTTTAAGACCCGTTTTTATTATTATTATTTTAATAATTTGAATATATGGAATTACTTTTAAAGTATGAATATACAGTTTCCCCATTGGGATTTTGTCTATCAATGAATAGTAAAGAAGGTTTTGATATTTATGTATGTGGCAGGTGCCTCTACTCTTGATTTATGTTGAAGTTACACAGATTGAGCACCCATTGCAATACACACAAGTCCCATCATGCCTCTGCCTTTGGAAGTCATGCTTGTAACGGTCAGCCTTGCAATGCCTCATGGGACTTGTAGTTAGGCAACAGCTGGAGGGCCACAGGTTCAGCACACCCATGGCCATTCTAATATCCCACATGAGTTGGCAATTGCCCAAAGAATGATGGTGGTTCTCTTCATAAATTTTACCTTGGCAATTTAGTGCTGCACACAAGGAAATTACTGCAGTTGCCTCTCTCTGTATTTACACAGCAACCAGCCACTCTGTTTTTTCTCTGCTACATTTGAGCAACAGCAAGTCTCCTCCCCACCATCAACCTTTTGATTGGACAGAAAAAGAGCAGCAACAAACTGATCATCCTCCCTCTGGTCTCCCCCGTTCTCAGCATGTTCCTTGTCAGCACATGTGCATGCAGGACACCTAGCCAAGTGCTGCCACGATCACTGCTGCTGTATAGGGGATTAGAAGAGGCTGAAATCAAGTGAAATTTAGAAAAAAATGCATGTAATAATAACCTCTCGCTGACCATGTAACACAAATATGCAACTTTAAAAAAGGTGGGCTTTAACGCCCAGTTGCTGCCAATATGCGTCCACAACAGCAGGAGGTTGTGTGCTTCTAGCACACTGACTGAGCTGTCAGCCATGGCTCTTGGTCAAGGCTTCACATTGGGAACCAGCCAGATAGACTCCAGAACATGTGACTGCTGTGAGAGGCAATCACAGCGGTTACTTGATACAGAAGCCATGTTGCCTCCTCTTTATTAAAGCCCACTTAAAGGGTAACTCCACTTTCATGGGGGGAAAAAAATTGCAAATAAAAAATATAGCGCGTACAATTGCGATACAAGTCATATTTTAATTGAATGTTATTAAATAGTATCTTTCCTTTTCAATCTGCAGTCACTGTAATTTTCTGAGAATGCATTGCAATATGGCTACCTGGAGTTGTTCTGTACACAAAGTGTGCACTGACCACTCCCCAGAAACATAATATCCTGCTTGTGTGATTGGCTCACCAATTTTCCCACACGTCTGCCTAAGATACAAGTCAGATTTCAGGCATCCCCTGCAACAAAAATGTCATTTTTGGATAGACCCTTTCAATAGGAACACATCTAAAGGGATGTAGGCCAACAGATTTCCTCATTAGTGCTCTGCTGCTGCCACAGCTGACTAGTAATTATGAAACCACTTCCATTAGACCCACTTTTGCAGAGAGGAACAAGCCGTGATTTCTTAGAATAATAAAAGGTCAGAATCTGCAACAAAGTTTGTTATAATCCTTGCAATGCACGTAGATCACCCAGAGGGAAATGTTTGTTTCTCAACAAAAGTGGAGTTACGCTTTAACGGACCGCTGGTACATCAATGGGTTAATAAAGTACAGCTGCATTCATTTTTTTTTTTACTGCATGGAGCTCTGTTGTTATAAAAAAAGGAAGAACAATGACTGATTTAATGCACGCACCAATAAAGTTTTTTTTCAGCAGCCTAAAATGTCAGTCCATGCCATAAAAAGCTTCAGATGACTGTTTGAGTAAATAAAACAGACTACCTGAGGGGCATGACGCTGCACTAAAACTACCAATACAAAGCTCCTACTGTGAGGGAAATCTAAGACCCTTGTACACATTCACAGTGGTCCTGATGCTGTTAATAGTTTAGGGCGTACAAGTTAAGGGGACTCCTGCTAGGACATCAGCGAGTTTGAAGTGTGTTAGCATTTCTGTCAATATTAAAAGCCTTATTGCTTTGGTTCAGGCTTCTCTATATTTCTCTTTCCAGCTTTTAAAGGATTCTAAGGCTGGCAGGACTCTATTGTACAATAGGCACCTGGCTGCCAAATGCCCGGATTTGCACCAAGAGTTACAAATTTTGCAGCTTTGTCCCTTAGAATTTTAGAGCTTTTGAGGTTGTTTAAGGTTTGTTAAATTACATTATTTTTTGTATCTGTATGTTTTTTGGGTATTTTATGTCCAGTAAAAAGATGTCTGTATGGTCAGAACTCTAGCATTATTACCAGGGACGTGCAGTCAGGGGGGAGACAGGTGAGGCTGAGCCTCACCTGCTATGAACATTAAAAAAAAAAATCAACTTTGAGGGTTTTAACTCGGACCCCATTTGGGGGATAGGTAGCCAAAGTCCTTCCCCACCACTGGTCAAAATGTGGGGCTCCTATCATCTATGGTTCTGGAGATACGGGGCTCCTTGTGCAGCCTGTCAGAAGCTGCATACAGAGCGGCCAGTTTAGATACAAGCTGGCACACTCTGTTAGCAGTTAGCAGCAGAGGATGAGCTCACAGTGCCTCTCACTTCTTGTCTGAGGCATTGAGCTCAATGGATAGCTTGAAGCTTTGGACCTATGGTAAAGCATCATTGGCCCAAGCTGTCCAATCAAAATGTTGTAGTGGAGGCTGGCCTTTCACTGCAGTGTCATAGAAGGGGGCATGTGTATAAAAGACACATGCTCCCTTACAGCTCAGCCCTCTTAACTACAAGGAAAGAAAAATGAGTTTATGTGTATAAGTTTTACCCATAATTCCAGGTTTTTCTCAAACAGTTAAGAGGGAGAATGAGAATCTGCTGCTGCTGAAAAGGTACAAGCTAAATCATATATTATTATGCTATATGTTAGAAGATGATTTATTATCTATTTACAGTGAAATTACTAGTTTGAAGTTATAACTTCAAACTTCAGTAATTTGTCTGTTAAAGCGGAGTTCCACTCAAAAGTGGAACTTCCGCTTTAAGTGAAGGTGACCCCCTGACATGTCACAATTGGCATGTCATTTTTTTTTGGGAGGGGGAGGCGGGGACCCTGGTCCCACTTCCTCTCCTGGTGCCACGGAACCGGAAGGAAGTTCACCTGTCCCCTCTCCCTCCCGTCGATCTTCTGGGACATGTCACAGGTCCCAGAAGATACACCAGCCATTCACAATCGCGCATGCGTAGTGTGTGCCCGGCTTTGAAGCCAAAGCCAGGCACCCACACTTGTGAGTCAGTGTTATTTCAGAAATATTCTTATCTATCTAGATAACACATCACAGCTCTGTCTCTCCAGCTGACAACAGCAGCAGTGCTCAGCTCCACCCTCAGGAATTCTGAGCTGAGAGAGAAAAGCTGAAAAATGACAACTGATCCTAATAAGAAGGTGTGTTATCTATACAGAGAAGTGTATATATATGTTAGAGCACAAACACAGGGCAACTTCTTATTGTAATACAGAGCAGATGGGAACTATTTATGCAAGTGTCTTAACAAACACTTTAAGTGCTTATAAGTCCCAAAAAAACTCCAACAAAAACATAAAGTGAAGTCCCATAAACATTTTGTTATGTCCAAACGTCTCTGTGAACAAATTCAACCGTGACTTTGTGTTTCTGCTCTTCACCAACATTCACATGTACATCCTACTCACTGGAATGTGTCAACCCCCCTTACAGGTAGTCAAAAACAGCATGGTTGGATAATTGCACTTGAAGAGAAACGGCCCAGGGCAAACTGTCACGGGCGCTGCTCCTATGTTAAAGCGGAGGTGCGCTGCCCCTTTAAAAATTAAAAGTAAGCAGCTACATATACAGTAGCTGCTGACTTTTAACATTAGGACACTTACTTGTCCTGGAGTCCAGCGATGTCTGCACCGCCACCAATCTTCGGATCGGCTGGTCGGGTGCTGCCACGGCCATTGCGGGTGAGGGAACTACTGCGCATGCGCAAATTGAGCTGCGCTCTTCTACTGGCCTGGCAGGGAGGGAGGAGGAGGGGGACCGGCTGCTGACATAATCAGCCGCGGCCCGGGCTCTCAGAAGTGGCGACAGGATACCTGTCAGACAGGTATCTTCTCCCCCCCGAAAGGTGCCAAATGTGACACCTGAGGGGGGAGGAATCTGATGAGCAGGATTTCCACTCTTGAGTGGAATTCCGCTTTAAGTACTCATACCGGCCCATGCCCTGGTAACAGGCAAGCCTCTTATTGTGAAGTTTGTACAAATAGTTTATTTAAAACACACTTACAGCATGTAGGTATTCTGAGGCATGTAAAATCAGGTGATACCGTAATGCGCTCCACCTGCGTTCCAGAAAAGTGGAAGTGATGTGTTATGCTTGATCCCATCCAACGCGTTTCGACGATGTGCGTCTGACGCCATCAGTGGTCACATGTCGTTATTTTTGAGCCCACATTTGTTTTGTGTTTTATGTTGTAATTTTCATATGAGCACATTTATTCCTTATTTGCGTAGGTGTTGAGCTTATTATTTTTACTAAAAAATAAACTGACACTACTAATTAAAAAAAAAAACCTGCTCAAGATATACTGACCCTGACCTTTGACCCTTACTTGACCCAAACACTAACCCTGGCACTGACCTAGATCAAACCATGATCTAGGTATTTTTTCTTTATTTTTTATTTTGTGTTTTAATATTTATTTACACACTTTTTTTCTCTCTGCAAGGAGAGACAAAGATACAATGTATCTTTAATCTTCATTCACAAAGAGAGAAACATGGGAGCGTGTTTCACGGTGACTGATCACTGTGGTATCCAATCAGAGGCTACAACAGCAATCAAGTGACCCAGAATCAGAAGTTCTGGGCCCTGATCATTAGTTCGGGCTCTTGGTGAGACCCTGGTCTCTCGGTGCTGGAAGCGTTCCCAACACAAAGGGAGATATGCAAAAATGCAGCCCCATGGCAAAAAGCCCAGTGCACTGGGGCTACATATGTGTTAGCTCTTAAGACTTTGCACACATCATGGATCAATAGACCCTTCTGTGCCCTATTTTCTCACCATGAAGGCGGCAGCATTGGTTCCTGGTCAGCTCCAAGGATTTAAATTTCAGCAGGGCTATCCGTGGATTGGGTGAAATAATGAAGACTGGATGGAAAAAATTTCTACGGAGGATGCCCATGTATAGGGACTTTAACCGCCAGCACTAGAGCGTCGCCAATTTATTACTACTAAAAATTGTAAAAGCCTGCTATATATATATGGTCACATAATAGCTCATTGTGAGGTCTGTATCTCTGGATTCCCAGGGGGTGTCACCATTTCCTGCCTTTGATTCTTCCATCGCGCCCAGCACAGAAGGTCCCCAGTGGAAGTACCTCGGTCTCCACTTTGGGGCTCCTCTAATTGTCGCCTTGTACCAGTGGAATTCGTTCCCAGTGGAGCGTAGGGTGCCGCTCTAGTGCTGGCGGTTAAAGTCCCTATACATGGGAATCCTCTGGTCTCCGGATGTTAGACATCCTGGAAGATGGAAGTGACGCCAAGGTCCATGACACGGCTGCGTCGTGCGGCCACGCATGCGCACTATATAGAGGACGCCGTGGAGAAAGAGGGGCCGGCGCCATTCCTCATTGGCTTCTGCCTGTGAAAACCACAAGACAGCAGGACTTCCCAGACGAGGCTTATTTGTGAATTTTTACAGCCATACCTGAGGCAGGCATTGCACTGAAATTTTGTGTATTCTAGACCTTTGTGGTAATATCATGTAACATAAAAAATGAACTGGAACAACCACTAAAAAGCTGGAGCTACCACTATTTTATTCTCGAGGGTGTCTGCTTTCAGAAATGATATAATGTTTAAGGGGTTTGTGTAATCTTCAGGCCTAAAATGATTGTTTTAAACGTGTGCAAAAAACACACACAAAAACGGCTCTGTCAGCGAAAGGGTTAAGTCATCTGTTTTCTTCTGCTCTTTCATTGTCTGCTTATAGTCTGGGGGCAAGGAGGGGGCCAGGCTTTACCACTTAAAGTGGTTGTCAACTCGTGACAACCACTTTAACCTACAGGTAAGCCTATTATAAGGCTTACCTGTAGGTGCCCTGCATATCTCCTAAACCTGCAAGGAGATATGCAGTATACTGCTGTTGCCGATGTCATTTCGACACATGCGCAGTGAAGAAATGGCCTCTGTTCCATAAATTCACTGTGATCGTGCCCTGAATTGCGGCGCGCATGCGTGGGAGTAATGTCACGCGCCTCCGGCCAGTCACAGAGCCGGAGTCGCGGCCCCGGAAGGAAGAGGGGCTGAAGATGGACGCTGCCTGCACAGGGGACATCACCGGACGTCACAGGATTCATCTGCAGGTAAGTGACACATAATGGGCTACTATGCGATGCATAGTAGCCCATTATGCTTCTACTTTGCAAGGGAATATTGAGGAAGTAAACCCAATCTGGGTTTACTTCTTCTTTAAGTGCAGTAGAGGAAAGTGAAGTTACCACCCTGGCTCGACTGTTTAAATCATGGGACTGGGTGGACAAAATGGCAAACCTTCTGACAGATAATACAACTCTTTTGTGTATTTCAACTACATATGTAGATGTTTACCTGACATTCGGCATTACATTTTCTCCAAAAGATAAAAAAAAAATTTTTGGCCGGAGTTCTAGGAAATAACAGCTCAGCCCAGTATCTAAGCCCCTTGACAGGTTTGCTCTAACGCTATTCAGGATGTGAGATTTCAGACTGGCAGCGGGGAGAAACACCTGTGCCTAAAGCTGGCATGTGTGTGCAAACAATGAATAACATTTACAGGAACTGTGTTTAATAACAAAGAGAGTGGTCCCTCTGCTCCCCTGCTTGGCATTTGAAATTTTGCATCTGGAATGGAGTTAAGCACTTGGTTACTTATGTATCAACGATGGTTTCTGGGAAAGCTTTGCAGCTGAGTTGGTGTAATTAAAGCTATCAGGCTGTCATCCCACACAACATACAGGATTGTAAACTTCCATATCCACCAAGTAAGAAATACCTGTAAGGTTTAAATACTATAATACTAATGAAGGTAATTTTGTTTTTCATTTTAGTTGCTACTTTAACCACTTCAGCCCCATGAGGTTACACCCCTTAATGACCAAGCCATTTTTTGCGATACGGCACTGCTTCGCTTTAACTGACAATTGCGCGGTCGTGCGACGATGAACCCAAATAAAATTTGTCCTTTTTTCCCACAAATAGAGCTTTCTTTTGGTGGTATTAGATCACCTCTGCAGTTTTATTTTTTGCTTCAACAAAAAGAGACCTACCATTTTGAAAAAAAAAAAAACAAAAACAATACTTTCTGCTATAAAACATACCCGATAAAAAAATGTACAAAAGCAAACGTCTTCATTAATTTAGGCCAATATGTATCCTGCTACATATTTTTGGTAAAAAGAATCCCAATAAGCGTATACTGACCGGTTTGCGCAGAAGTCTACAAACTATGGGATAGATTTATGGCATTTTTATTTTTATATTAGTAATGGTGGCGGTCAGCAATTTTTAGTGGGACTGCGATGTTGCAAAGGCTTAAGGTTTTTTTTTACCTTCATGCATTCTATGCATGAAGGTAAAAAAAATTCACTGTGCCTATCCCCCCTAATACTCACCAGAGCCTGATCCCGATCCAGAGATGTGCATTAGAGCAGAAACTGTCCTTGGTCTCTGCCTCCTCGTTGGCTGAAATACAGCAACAGGAGCCATTGGCTCCTGTTGCTGTCAATCACAGCCAGTGAGAAGGGAGTGGGTGGTGGGGCTGAGACATGGGGCACTCAGCAGTGGGGAGGGGCAAGGAGTGTCGGTGGAGGACTGAAAAAGAGAACAATACGGTCTGTGCAAATCCATTGCACAGAGCAGGTAAGTATTGCATGTTTAAAAAAATATATATTTTTTCCTGGTTAACCCCTAGATATCCCTAACCAGACTTAATTAACTATTAGTTTTAATAATTGTTCCCACAGTTGATTTCTTCACATCAAGCTGCTTACCTATTGCAGATTCAGTCTTCCCAGCCTGGTGCAGGTCTATAATTTTGTTTCTGGTGTTCTTTGACAGCTCTTTGGTCTTGGCCATAGTGGAGTTTGGAGTCTGACTGTTTGAGGCTGTGGACAGGTGTCTTTTATACTGATAACGAGTTCAAACAGGTGCCATTAATACAGGTAACGCGTGGAGGGCAGCGAAGCCTCTTAACCACTTGCCGGCCGTCAACCACAGGTTGACGGCGACAAGATGGCTCTGCTAGGCAAACCGCCGTCATGTGATGGCGGCTGCCAGATCGAGCACTGTGAGCACACACGTGCCGCCGGAGGGGGCCTGGGAGCGGGTGCGGCGGACTCGATCTCCGCCGGCTACCTGCAATGCCCCCCCGGAGTGAAAGAACGGAGGTCCGTGTATGTAAACACGGATCTCTGTTCTGTGAGGGGGGAAGGACTGTGATCACAGCCTTCCTCTATATGGAAGCTGTGATCACTCCCTTTCCCCAGCCAGGGCAGCCCACACACAGTTAGAACACGCCCAGGGAACACAGTTAACCCTTAGAGCACCCCCTGCAGGTTAACCCCTTCACTGCCAATGGCATTTACACAGTAATCGGTGCATTTTTATAGCACTGATCGCTGTATAAATGCCAAAGGTCCCAAAAAAGTGTCAAAATGGTCCATGTCTGCTGCAATACCGCAGTACCGCAAAAAATCGCAGATCGCCACCATTACTAGTAAAAAATAAAAAAAAAATAAAAACCCCAGAAATGAATTCTCATCATCCATAAACGCGGCAACTTTTGCGCAAACGAATCAAACGCCAATTGCGATTTTTTTTTTATCACAATTATGAGGAAGAATATGATTCGGCCAAAACCGTTGAAAAAAAATGTTTTTTCTCCTAAGTTCACTGACAGACGCAGCTCTTAATGACTTTGTGGGGTTTTATGTTCGTCCTACCAGGAGTTAACTAGGCAGGGAAAAGAAATCAGCTGGCCCCTCCCCTGGGGGCCGTCCTCTTTTCCTACATTAAAACCCCCCCTCACAGAGGAGCTCTCCAGTTTCAATGCCTAGTTCGCAAGGAGTTGACCTGGCTTCCCTATGGGAACTGCGGTCCTATTGTGACCATTTTTCTTTTTTCTTTTCTTTTTTCTGCAATCAAGATGATCTGCTTTCAAGTAGCCGGTCGGGGCATCGAGAGTCTTCGTGCTCTGTACTTTCCCCGACCTGGCCAACATGATGCGAAGCCGGCCCCAACACAGGGACCCACCGCATCTTACCTGTTCCGTGCGGGTGGCCCGGGGCGAGATTCCCCATATTGGTCCCCTTCCCGATTCGCTCGGCAGGGTGACCCTGGGCCTGCAGCGACCCCCCGCCAAGGGTGGAAAGTCTGCATCCGGGTGGCTACCGTGGTGTCAGACTGGTAAGTGAGCGCCCTGCCTTCCTCCCCACATGGGGAGTGAAGAGGGCCCGACGTCCAAAAATGCAATTTTTTCACTGCTCCTGTAGCTGTCCAGGGTAGCCACCGGGTGGGAATCAGCCTCTCATCTTGCCCCCTGCCACCCCCCGCCCTCACCCCCCTCCCCAGCGCTATACCTTCGTTCAGCCTTCTCGTCCAGCATCGCCATGCGGTCTTTCGGCCGCCATTTTGCGGTGGACCGCCGCCATTTTGCCATAGCCGCGGACATTTTCAGTCTATGGGGCTTTCCCTCTAGCGCTCGGAGCGGCCATAATCGGTACTGCATGTTGCCTGAGAGGTGTGCACACCCTCTAGTGCTTCCTGGCGGCCATCTTCACTGCATGCTCTGCATTCTACACATGGCTGCAGCTTCTTCTTCTCTCTGAAAACGGCGGCTGACAGAGGCAGTTCTGAGCGATTGGCGCTATCAGGCAGCAAAACAGCAAGTATAGCTGGGCTCCCTCTGGGCTGGTGGCGGTGGGGTGCTGTCCTCTGGACCCTGTGGGTGTGTGGCTGTGTGCGGGGCATTTCTTCCTTCCATCCATCCATCCATCCCTGTTATGGCTGATCTCCCTGCTGAACCTACTGAGGTGGCTTCAGCAGCCACGCAGCTGACCAAGGGGCTTTTTTCTCTCCCAGCTGCGGGATTGAGTTTCTTCCGCGTGGGGAAGCCGCTCCGCGGGCCCCCAGGAAGCGGCCCCTTCCTCCCCCCCGTCATCGGGGGAAGATTCTGAGCCGGAGGTGGCTTTAGGGGTCTTAGGGACCCCGGGGGATGGGCAGCACAGTGGTGTAGTGGGTAAAACTTCCGCCTGGCGGCAATGGAGTCGCTGGTTCGAATCCCCGGCATGACGACCCTGCCTGGAGTTTGCATTTTCTCCCTGTGCCTGCGTGGGTTTCCTCCGGGTACTCCGGTTTCCTCCCACACTTCAAAGACATGCTAGCCTGTCTGATGAGGAAACGGGTGGTGACATGGGAACTGAGGACCAAGAGCCTGTGACTGACCAGGACAATGTGCTGGTAGCCACCATTATCGCTGGCTTTCGCACCAAGTTGCAGTTGGATCAAACAGGCGAATTGGGGGCTGTCTATGTGTGCGGGTCTTCTAGGCCCCCCAAGGCCCCCAAGTCCTATCCTTACAATAAATTTTTTGACCATTTCCTTTACCGTGAATGGCAACAACCACACCGTTCCCCCTCACTGACTGCACATTTTTTCTGAACGCTATCCTTTGAGGAGAGCTTCCGGAAGAAATGGGAATCTCCTGCGGTGGATCCGCCTATTGCACGCCTTACTAAGGCGACTGCCATTCCTATGGAGGGGACTCCTTCCTTTAAGGATCCTGCTGATAAAAGAACAGAGGCACTTCTGAAGTCCTTGTTTTTAAATGCGGGCTCCGCGGTGCGACCTACTTTGGCTGCGGCCATGGCAGTGCAGTACCTTTCGGAGTGCATGAAGGAACTTAAGGCAGACCTGACTGAAGGTCGCCTCATGGAGGCACCGCAGAACGCTGAGTTTATTCCAGGGGATTAATTACCTCTGTGATGCGGCGGTGGACGTTCTGCCCTTGTTGTCCAGAATTTCTATATCGGCCATTAGGCTTCTCAGAATTCTTTGGCGATCCTGGTCGGGTGACCACGCCTCCAAACTAGGTTTGGCTGATATTCCCTTCCAGGGTGGGCGCCTATTTGGCTCACGACTTGACGAAAATTATTAAGGATTTCACGGGAGGCAAGAGTACTTTCCTCCCGGAGCTTCGCAGGCGTGAATTTGCCGTAGACAGGAGCCTTCTACGTCTGGTCAGCGGAAGCCTTTTCGTGCATCAGGCGCGGCAAGCAAGGGAACACGTCCCAGTAAGGTTGCTGCAGGGGCCGGAGGTGGCTTTAGGGGTCTTAGGGACCCCGGGGGATGGGCAGCACAGTGGTGTAGTGGGTAAAACTTCCGCCTGGCGGCAATGGAGTCGCTGGTTCGAATCCCCGGCATGACGACCCTGCCTGGAGTTTGCATTTTCTCCCTGTGCCTGCGTGGGTTTCCTCCGGGTACTCCGGTTTCCTCCCACACTTCAAAGACATGCTAGCCTGTCTGATGAGGAAACGGGTGGTGACATGGGAACTGAGGACCAAGAGCCTGTGACTGACCAGGACAATGTGCTGGTAGCCACCATTATCGCTGGCATTCGCACCAAGTTGCAGTTGGATCAAACAGGCGAATTGCGGGCTGTCTATGTGTGCGGGTCTTCTAGGCCCCCCAAGGCCCCCAAGTCCTATCCTTACAATAAATTTTTTGACCATTTCCTTTACCGTGAATGGCAACAACCACGCCGTTCCCCCTCACTGACTGCACATTTTTTCTGAACGCTATCCTTTGAGGAGAGCTTCCGGAAGAAATGGGAATCTCCTGCGGTGGATCCGCCTATTGCACGCCTTACTAAGGCGACTGCCATTCCTATGGAGGGGACTCCTTCCTTTAAGGATCCTGCTGATAAAAGAACAGAGGCACTTCTGAAGTCCTTGTTTTTAAATGCGGGCTCCGCGGTGCGACCTACTTTGGCTGCGGCCATGGCAGTGCAGTACCTTTCGGAGTGCATGAAGGAACTTAAGGCAGACCTGACTGAAGGTCGCCTCATGGAGGCACCGCAGAACGCTGAGTTTATTCCAGGGGATTAATTACCTCTGTGATGCGGCGGTGGACGTTCTGCCCTTGTTGTCCAGAATTTCTATATCGGCCATTAGGCTTCGCAGAATTCTTTGGTGATCCTGGTCGGGTGACCACGCCTCCAAACTAGGTTTGGCTGATATTCCCTTCCAGGGTGGGCGCCTATTTGGCTCACGACTTGACGAAAATTATTAAGGATTTCATGGGAGGCAAGAGTACTTTCCTCCCGGAGCTTCGCAGGCGTGAATTTGCCGTAGACGGGAGCCTTCTACGTCTGGTCAGCGGAAGCCTTTTCGTGCATCAGGCGCGGCAAGCAAGGGAACACGTCCCAGTAAGGTTGCTGCAGGGGCTGGAGCCGACAGTGGCAGCGCAAACCAGGAAAGACTGAAGACAAGTCTTCCTCAGCCTGATGGGTCGCCCCCACCCAATTGTCGGGTGGGGGGGACGTCTTCGGGGGTTCTCAAACCGGTGGTTGGCTCACATTTTCGACCGCTGGGTCTGCGAGGTGGTGTCCACCGGGTACAGGATAGAGTTCATCTCTCTACCCCCAGACAGGTTCTTCCCATCAAATTTAAGACTCTCGCTGGAGCGCAAACAGGCCCTTCTCAGGGCGGTGCAGGCTCTCTCAGATCAAGGAGTGATCGTACCGGTCCCCCCAAGGGGAGAGGTTTCGAGGCTTTTACTCGAATCTCTTTGTGGTGCCCAAAAAGGGGGACGGTTTTCGGCCCATCCTGGATCTGAAGGCCCTAAACAAATTTGTCAGGGCACGGACAGTCCGGATGGAGTCCGTTCAGTCGGTTGTGGCCGTCCTGCACCAAGGGGAATTCCTGCCATCATCGGACATAAAGGATGCGTACCTTCATGTACCCATCCATGCGTGACATCAGCGATTCCTGTGGTTCGCTGTTGGGGATCGCCATTTTTCATTTGTAGCTCTTCCCTTCGGTCTGATCGCCGCGCCCCGGGTGTTCACGAAGTTACTGGCCCGTCATTGAAGCACTTGTGGGCCCCGCGCCGCTAGTCTGGCTTCCCTTCTCGATGTTTACTTTTTACCGCTAGGGGTTGTCGCTTGGTGTCCTTAGCGACTACAGTGCGTACCTACCCATGTACTTCCATGCGTAGGAAATACAGGCTACTACCGTCCTTAAGGGGAACCACGTCCTGCCGGTGTTGGCTGACTTGCCTGAGGTAGGCCTGACAGGCACGGGACTGTTTAAACAAATCCCGGAAGTCTAGGTCCTACCCGGCTTTTGGCAGGGGGAAAAACCCGTGGTGTTTCTCTAAGCTCATTTTCGGAGCTTTGGAGAGGGGAACCCCCCTGGCCATGCTAGTGAGGAACTAGAC
>BLSH010177556.1:65177-91144 GCA_018402905.1 Glandirana rugosa | reverse complement strand
AACACCACACCATAACCCCCCCCCCCCCCCCCCTCAACCAAATGATTTGGACCAGTGCACAAAGCAAGGTCCATAAAGACATGGATGAGTGGGTTTGGAGTGGAGGAACTTGACTGGCCTGTAGTGCTCCTGTGTGTACAGTGCTATGTAGTGCCCATTGTAATATTCATAGGAGGCATTAAAGTGCAGTTATGAGGCATTACAAACATCTGTATCAATGCAGCTTAAACACAGGGTATTGATGCATGTGTTAACAGGCTCTTGAAGTAATCCGAGCTGCTCTATAACTGCCTGATCACTTTTACAGGTTGCTGAAGGGGGCCCTCTCCCATCACCGTTTACGGCTCTCCTATGAAATCGGGGAGCCCGGGACTGCTACACTGAGTTGGGTCACCTGCAGACAGAGGAGAAGGAACAGACCCCAGATCTCTCAATAAGGAGCATCTGTCACTGCCAATGCTGTCAAAAGGGATGTTGTTCGTCCCTTATTATAGCAATAAGGCTGAACCAAACAAAATCTAAAGAGACAGTGTAAAACATTAATTTAAATAAAATAAAAAACACAATAATAAAAGTGCCCCTATCCCCTCTGCTCACACGCAAAAGTCCTGCACATACAGTACTGTGCACAAGCTTTAGGTAGGTATGAAGAAATGCTGTAAAGTAAGAGTGCTTTCAAAAATATATATTTTAATTGTTTTATTTTTTATATCTTATAGACAGCCTTCCCAGAAGAGTTGGAGCTACGAAGGGTGGGCCAACTTAATCTTGAACCCTACGGAATAAGACTGGGATGCCATTAAAGTTCATGTGCGTGTAAAGGCCGCCATCCCAAAGGCGTACTTTTGGTAATATATTGTGTGTGTGTGTGTATGTATGTATATATATATATATATATATATATATATATATATATACACAGTATGTGTGTATATACAGTATCTCACAAGGGCGAGTACATCCCTCACATTTTTGTAAATATTTTATTATATCTTTTCATGTGACAGCACTGAAGAAATGACACTTTGCTACAATGTAAAGTAGTGAGTGTACAGCTTGTAGAACAGTGTAAATTTGCTGCCCCCTCAAAATAACAACACACAGCCATTATTGTCCAAATGAATATGTCCAAATTAGGCCCCAAGTGTCAATATTTTGTGCAGCCCCCATTTTTTTCCAGCACTGCCTTAACCCTCTTGGGCATGGAGTTCACCAGAGCTTCACAGGTTGCCACTGGCTGTCCTCTTCCACTCCTCCATGACGACATCACAGAGCTGGTAGATGTTGGAGACCTTGCGCTCCTCCACCTTCCATTTGAGGATGCCCCACAGATGATCAATAGGATTTAGGCCTGGAGAAATGCTTGGCCAGTCCATCACCTTTATCTTCAGCGTCTTTAGCAAGGCAGTGGTTGTCTTGGAGGTGTGTTTGGGGTCGTTATCATGTTGGACTACTGCCCTGCGGCCCAGTCTCCGAAGGGAGGGGATCATGCTCTGCTTCAGTATGTCACAGTACATGTTGCCATTTATGCTTCCCTCAGTGAACTGTAGCTCCCACGTGCCGCCAGCACTCATGCAGCCCCAGACAATGATACTCCCACCACCATGCTTGACTGTAGGGCAATAGGGATGGGCCGAACAGACCCCTGCACCAGAACTTTCAAACACCACAAAAGTTCGGACCCGAATAACAAACCCCATTAAAGTTAATGGGACCCGAACTTCAAAAACCCTGGAGGGGTCCCCTTAGTCTACCTGTAAATTGGCATATCTGTACCATGTCTAGAATCTACTGCAGCAATAATTGCATTTATAAAGCAAAAAAAACAAACATTTTCTCTGCAAGCTGCCTTTATTTTGCTCAGCAACAGCTGGGGAGCCAGTGTGTATGATGAGGCCACAATGTAGTGCACTGGAAACAAGATTAGAGATTTTTTTGGATAAATTCTGGTGTCACTTTGACTTTGGATAGAAGTAACGGGTGCTGAAAAATTGGGCTTTTGGTGTCGGTGGTGCCTTCACACCATGACCCTATAGAGGTGCTCTTCATGAAGGCAAGAATTGACCTTTCTGTAAAAAAAATTGCAATGATATGCACCTGTCAAACAGGCGCACAAAAATTGGTCTTTGGGTGTCGGTGGCACCTTCCCACCGTAACCCTATAGAGGTACTCTTGATGAAAGCAAGAATTGACCTTGCTGTAAAATCTACTGCAGATGTGCTGAAAAAGGCCCAGACAGCTGAGCTTTGGGAAGTGGGCCGGGAGATAACAGCTGCAGAATGTGATGAAATAGGGTGGCTGCTCTCTACTCTTTCTTGATGTCGGCCTCCTTGGGGTTGTGCCGCCTCACCTTCAGTTTCCTCCTCTGCTCTATCTGGCACCCAAGTCGCATCAGTGACCTCATCATCATCTCCATCTCCTCCCATCATCATTACCACTGGAGACAACTTGGCAATACACTGCAGCTGGGGAACATGAATGCCAATTTGTCTACCAGTGTTCTCCCCTCTCTCTAGGCTCATGTTCCTGTCATCTTCAACTTCAGAACCAGCATCTGAATCCAGTAATGGCTGGGCATCGTCAAGGTGCAAGTGGCTGATGCTGTGGTCAAATAACTCAGCTGACTCCTCCATGGCTTTAACCGGTTCCCGACTGCGCGCCGTCTTTTCATGGCGGCAGTGGGGGAGCTCTGCGCGAATCGCCGTAAATAAGCGGTGATTCGCATTTGGCCACCAGGGGGCGCGTGCGGGGAGTGTGCCCGCGGCTCGGGCAGACCCGATGTCCGCCGGCGAGCCGCGATGAGCGGCTACAGGGAAAAGAACGGGGAACCGCCGATGTAAACACGGCGGTTCCCTGCCCTGTCAGTGGGGCATAACAGATCTACTGATCCCTGTCACTGGGATCAGTTAGATCTCTCATGCCCATGTTAGCCCAACCCCCCCACAGTAAGAACACACCCAGGGAACACACTAAACCCCTAGCTCTCCCCCTGCAGGTTAACCCCTTCACTGCCAATGACATTTATACAGTAATCAGTGGACATTTAAATTTCTGATCGCTGAATAAATGTCATTGGTCCCAAAAAAGTGTCAAAATGTTCCGACATGCCCCCCCCAATATCGCATTACCGCTAAAAATCGCAGATCGCCGCCATTACTAGTAAAAAAACAAAAACAAAAAAACCCCCCAGAAATGAATTCTCATCATCCGTAAACGCGGCCACTTTTGCGCAAACCAATCAATAAACACCAATTGCGATTTTTTTTTTTTATCGCAAATATGAGGAATTATATAAATCGTCCAAAAACGGTGAAAAAATTTTTTTTTTTATATATTTTTTTTTTATTTGAATTTTAGCAAAAAGTAAGAAATTTGGGTTTTTTTTCAAAATGGTCGCTCTTCTTTTGTTTATAGCGGCGATAAGAAATGACGCAGAGGCAATCAAATACCACCAAAAGAAAGCTCTATTTGTGGGAAAAAAAGGACGCAAATTTTGTTTGGGTACAACGTCGCACGACCGCGCAATTGTCAGTTAAAACGACGCAGCGCCGAATCGCAAAAAGTGCTCTGGTCCTAAAGTGCAAAATTCTTCCGGGGCTGAAGTGGTTAATCAATGTAAAGTGGTGTTTGGTGCACTTTAATTTGAGTACTCACACTACACAGACACACTCCAGGGATACACTATAATACACTGCAATATAATGCATCAAACGTACAGTGACGCACAGAAGTAAATGGTGTTAAACTGGCTGTAACGCACACAGAAGTAAATGGAGTTAAACTTGCAGTAACGCAATCAAATGTACGGTGTTAGTGACACGATCTCACTACACAACACTGAAATTATCTGAGCTGTCCCAACTCTACCTGCACACTATGCAAAGCTGAATGATGGTCCTCACTACACTCACACTGTCCCTAGACTGACACTAAACTCACAATTGAAGCACAATAGCACAGTATAGCACACTAACTAATAGCTGAAATCACACTGAAAATGGCTGCCATTAAAAGAATAAAGTCATGATGACACCAAGCTATGCAGTGGAATAACGTCCTTGCAGGATGTCTCCAACTTGCAAGCAAACCTCAATGCACTGTCTAATTGGGCGACTATGTGGCAAATGAGGTTTAATGTTGATAAATGTAAAGTTATGCACCTGGGGGCTAAGAATATGCATGCATCGTACATACTAGGGGGAGTACAACTGGGGGAATCCATGCTGGAGAAGGATCTGATGGTTTTGGTAGATCATAAGCTTAATAATGGCATGCAATGCCAAGCTGTGGTTTCCAAAGCAACCAAAATCCTTTCTTGTATTAAGAGAGGTATGGACTCCAGAGACAGAGACATTATTTTGCCCCTGTACAAATCATTAGTAAGACCTCATCTGGAATATGCAGTTCAGTTTTGGGCACCAGTTCTCAAAAAGGATATCAGGGAACTGCAGAAAATGCAGAGAAGGGCCACCAAACTAATAAGAGGCGTGGATGAGCTCAGCTATGAGGAAAGATTAGAGGAACTGAATTTATTCTCTCTTGAGAAGAGGAGATTAAGAGGGGATATGATCAACATGTACAAATATATAAGTGGTCCATATAGTGAACTTGGTGTTGAGTTATTTACTTTGAGGTCATCACAAAGGACAAGGGGGCACTCTTTACGTCTAGAGGAAAAAAGATTTCATCTACAAATACGGAAAGGTTTCTTTACAGTAAGAGCTGTGAAAATGTGGAATAGACTCCCCCCAGAGGTGCTTTTGGCCAGCATGGTTGTTTGCTTTAAAAAAGGCCTGGATTCTTTCCTTAACCACTTCAGCCCCGGAAGGTTTTGCAGCTTTAGGACCAGAGCACTTTTTGCGATTCGGCACTGCGTCGCTTTAACTGACAATTGCGCGGTCGTGCGACGTTGTACCCAAACAAAATTTGCGTCCTTTTTTTACCACAAATAGAGCTTTCTTTTGGTGGTATTTGATCAGCGCTGCGTCATTTCTGATTGCCGCTATAAACAAAAGAAGAGCGACCATTTTGCAAAAAAACCCAAATTTCTTACTTTTTGCTAAAATTCAAATCCAAAAAAAATATATAAAAATACTTTTTTTTTCACCGTTTTTGGCCGATTTATATAATTCCTCATATTTGCGATAAAAAAAATTGCAATTGGCGTTTATTGATTGGTTTGCGCAAAAGTGGCCGCATTTACGGATGATGAGAATTCATTTCTGGGGTTTTTGTTTATTTATTTTTTTTACTAGTAATGGCGGCGATCTGCGATTTTTAGCGGTAATGCGATATTGGGGGGGACATGTCGGAACATTTTGACACTTTTTAGGGACCAATGACATTTATTCAGCGATCAGAAATTTAAATGTCCACTGATTACTGTATAAATGTCATTGGCAGTGAAGGGGTTAACCTGCAGGGGGAGAGCTAGGGGTTTAGTGTGTTCCCTGGGTGTGTTCTTACTGTGGGGGGGGTTGGGCTAACATGGGCATGAGAGATCTAACTGATCCCAGTGACAGGGATCAGTAGATCTCCCATGCCCCACTGACAGGGCGGGGAACCGCCGTGTTTACATCGGCAGTTCCCCGTTCTTTTGTCTTTTGCCGCTCATCACGGCTCGCCGGCGGACATCGGGTCCGCCCGAGCCGCGGGCACACTCCGCCCCCTGGTGGCCAATTGCGAATCGCCGCCTATTTACGGCGATTCGCGCAGCGCTCCCCCACTGCCACCGTGAAAAGACGGCGCGCGGTGGGGAAGCGGTTAATGTAAATAATATAACTGGGTACTAACATTTATAGGTAAAGTTGATCCAGGGTGTATCCGATTGCCTCTTGGGGGATCAGGAAGGAATTTTTTTTTTTATAGCAAATTGGATCATGCTTTGGGGTTTTTTGCCTTCCTGTGGATCAACTGTGGGTGAAGGATTGTATATGGGATTGTTTGGTTATATATAATTTTTTTTTTTTTTGGTTGAACTAGATGGACTTGTGTCTTTTTTCAACCTGACTAACTATGTAACTATGATGACAGTGTCCAATCATGACCATGACAGTGCTCTGTGCCCTGATTGGCTGAAGCTTTCAATGCATTGTTCAGTGCCGCATTGCATTTTGGTCAGTTTGGGGGCCAAACACACGGTCGAACGTCCCATTTGTTCGCATGTTCGCCGAACAGCAAAAGTTTGGCCCAAACCTTGTACCTGGTTGCCGCCACACACACTTGACACCATCTGAACCAAATAAGTTTATCTTGGTCTCATCAGACCACAGGACATGGTTCCAACAATCCATGTCCTTAGTCTGCTTGTCTTAAGCAAACTGGGCTTTCTTTTGCATCATCTTTAGAAGAGGCTTCCTTCTGGGACAACAGCCATGCAAACCAATTTTATGCAGTGTGTGGTGTATGGTCAGAGCACTAACAGACTGACCCCCCACCCCTTCAACCTCTGCAGCAATGCTGGCAGCACTCATACGCCTATTTCACAAAGACAACCTCTGGATAGGACGCTGAGCATGTGCACTCACCTTCTTTTGGTTGATCATGGTGGGGCCTGTTCTGAGTGGAAGCTTTCCTGTTAAACCACTGTATGGTCTTGGCCACCATGCTGCAGCTCAGTTTCAGGGTCTTGGCAATCTTCTTAAAGCCTAGGCCATCTTTATGTAAAGCCACAATTCCTTTTTTCAGATCCTCAGAGAGTTATTTGCCATGAGGTGCCATGTTGAACTTCCAGTGACCAGTATGGGAGAGTGAGAGTGATAACACTGAATTTAACACACCTGCTCCCCATTCACACCTGAGACCTTGTAACACTAACGAGTCACATGACACCAGGGAGGGAAAAGGGCTAATTGGGCACAATTTGGAATTTTTAACTTAGGGTGTACCCACTTTTATTGCCAGCAATTTAGACATTAATGGCTGTGTGTTGAGTTATTTTGAGGGGACAGCAAATTTACACTGTTATACAAGCTGTACACTCACTACTTTACATTGTAGCAAAGTGTCATTTCTTCAGTGTTGTCACATGAAAAGATAGAATAAAATATTTACAATAATGTGAGGAGTGTACTCACTTTTATGAGATACTGTGTGTGTGTGTGTGTGTGTGTGTTTATATATATATATATATATATATATATATATATATATATATATATATATATATGCATGCGCAACAGTTTGAACGCTTTCAAAAATATATTTTTTAATTGTTTATTTTTAGCAAGTTACAAATGCAAAGTGAGAGAACAGAATAAAAATCTAAATCAAATCCATTTGTATGATAATGTAGTCATAGCAATGACTTGAGTAATACCCAAGGTAGTAAAGTCAGTATAAAAATAATCTTTCCTTAGGACTCCTTAACACTGTGTGCGGAGGGCTTTGTTTTTATGCACTTGATCAATTTAGGTTTCCACAAGGCAGACTATTGTTTTCTATGTGGCCCGTTCAATTTTTTTTGCACTGCATTGAGCTGCAGCACATAGAAATGAATGAAATGTCACTTTGCAAAGTTTCGATAAAGTTAAATTAAAGATTAAACTGTGCCTTAGGTTTTTAAGCAGGGTATGACCCCTACCAAACAAAAAAACAGCCCACATGCTAAAGTCATTATAGACTGGATCTGGGGGTGCAGTGAAAAGAAGCTTTGGACCTCACTGTCAGCACACCTTTGTTTTATCCTGTCCAGCTTGATCTCCCTGTTTTTCTGTCTCCAGCCCTCCCCGCTTGCATTGGCTGCGTGTGAGTCACTGACCATCTATCATCCCATATGACAAAGATGCAGGGAACCTGCGTTTCTATATCACAAGTCATGATCCAAAAGTAACGTCTGGGTACTGCAGAGGTGTTGCAGGAGTGAACAGGGACCGCTGGATCGCGTCTCTATATGGCTTTGACAAAAAACAAATATATTAAGACAGAGTTTCTCAACCTTTTTATAGTCATGGTACCCTTTAAAAGTATACAAAATCATGAGACACCCCGTGGCGGGCCGCCCCCCCAATCAATGTGCCCAGCCCCTAATCTACATGCAGGTCACTGAATGCGTGGATTTCAATGTTTTTCTTTTTGAAGCATATGATAAGAGCCTGAGGTTCTAATTGGCTTCAAAAAGGGATGGGCTCGGGGACCCACCCACTTGCTTTGCTATTGTCCAACTCATTCTTCTCCCGGCCAATCAG
Source organism: Glandirana rugosa (assembly GCA_018402905.1). Classification (NCBI taxonomy): domain Eukaryota; kingdom Metazoa; phylum Chordata; class Amphibia; order Anura; family Ranidae; genus Glandirana; species Glandirana rugosa. The sequence continues at coordinate 82,958 of BLSH010177556.1, read as the reverse complement.
GAAGCTGGCCCTGAGACCCAGTCGTGTCTCAGGACACACTTTCTGTTCAGCCGGGAGGAGAATGTCTGGTTGTGTGCTGCATCAGCACGGACTCATCCCACCAGGCTGACAATGACTTTGAAGTCCGGCCGGGAGAAGTGGTTAGAGTGGCCCGGCTCTTCCTTCCCCCTGCCTCTCCCACACCCGCGGGGGACGGACAGACGCCGCTATCTGTCTCCCAAATGTGGGGGTGTTCTGTTTCCCGCCCCCCCCAAAATATTGAGCACCAGCCACCACTGAGACAACCCTAGTCCCAAACTGTATTTATTGGTTTGAAGAACAACATCTGCACTGAATGTTGATGTCCACTTCTACTTGGCTCCACTTGGAAAGTCCTCCCATTTACAACTGTGTTACTCTTGCGTTCACTGACAGACGCAGCCTTCTTATCACACGTGGGTTATGCTCATTTTACTAGGAGTAGACTAGGCAAAAATTAAACAAAAGCATAGGTTGGCCCCTCCCCCTGCTCTGCATAGCACATCAGTTTTAAATTGCCTAATGCAAGGAGTAGACCTGGTTCCCTATGGGATCTGCGGTCTCCTGAAGATTCTTTCTTATGAAGACTGCTATCAAGAAGCCGGCTGGTGGTATAGAGGATATCTAGAATCCAAAAACTTTCCCCAGTCTGGCCGACACTATGCGAGCTACCCTTAGCGGGAGCCCGTTCCGTGCGGGCGGCCGGTGGCTAAAACCCACTAGAGCCCAGTGACTGGTTTTGTTCCTGTCCAGGGGCCTGGCTAGCAGCATGCCTCTCTATGGGGAGGTAAGTCTGCTCCGGGTGGCTACCCACTGCGCCCGTCGGATTGGTGAGTTGGGTGCTGGTAGCGGTGGGTGCAATCCTCCCGGGTCTCCCTGGCTGATTGGTGGGGTAGAGGTGGTGGTCACACAGTGGGGGTGCCAGAAGGCTGGGATGTCAGAGGCCAGCAAGGCTATGGCAGGTGTACCTGCGGATCAACAATCCACCCCAGGAACCTTGGTGTCCTTGGAACAGCTGAGGGCGGTATTTGGGGAATTTTTTCCCCGGGCGGGGGACCCAGTTCCGGGGGGCCCCAAAAACGCCCTTTTTCCTCAGGGGAGGATTCGGATCCAGAAAGCACCTCCGTGGTCACATCTGTGGATCTATCAGAGGGTGAACTGCCCTCAGAAGGCTAAGGTGATCAGGAGGCTCCTTTTTTCGTATGATAAAGCGATCGTGGCCGCTCTGATCACTGATATCCGTGACTCCATGCAGCTTGACCAAGCAGGGGAGTCGCATGAGTCCACATATATTTGTGGGTCACTTAAACCCCCTAGGTCCCCTAGGGCTTACCCTTATGATCAAGTGTTTGAACAGGCGGTGTTCAAGGAATGGCTGCGGCCACCAAATTCCTTTGCTTTTCCTAAAAGCTTTGCTGTTTGCTACCCCTTTGAGGATAGCTTTACTAAGAGATGGAACTAATAGCGGTATTGCGCTCAGGATTTTTTTTTTTTTTTTTTGGCTTACTCTTGTTGGGTTTGCTGCCCCAGTGTTACCTTCCTAACAAAGGAAGTTTGTGGCTACAGTATAATAAAGAGCTGGGTTGGCGCTGCCCTGGTTAAAAAGACCATATAATTGTTGTGGCTGTCAGCAGTGTATAAGGTAAGGGATTCGACCAGGGGTACCCCACCCTTGTGCAAATTAGCAAAAAATAATTTATAGTTTATAATAATAAAGTTGCCCTCTGAAGACCTCATTGGACGAAACGCGTCATGTGACTCCAGATCACGTATTGCATCACTTCTGGTCACTCCCTGTCTCACTCTCTCAGCTGGTACGTTAAAACCTTGCTGAGGAAGTAAGGAATAGACTTTGTAAAAGGTCCCAGGCTATCAGCAGTAGGAGAGGCAGTGATTAGGACCTAAGTGACCATCTATGGGAAAAATCTTTTTAACAAGGATCGTGTTGAATGTTTGTTTTTAAAGAACTTTTAAAATATTGTTTTTGCTGACTGATATACGCTATGGAGCTTTTTTCCTTTTTCATCTCAAACTGACCACAAATACACTGACCAACGGAGGACTGCGGAGAAATATTCATTCCTGGAAAACAACATTGGACAACTCGCAGAAGGATCAAAGCAAAGACCCCTGATCACCTGCCTAGACAGGCGCTCCTGTGTTTTACCCCTGTGTGGGGTGGCGCTGTCCGGTAAGCAGTGTAAAGAGAGGGGAGCATGTGTGATTCACATATGAAAGATTAATGGACTCTCACCTAATGGACACTATTAATTATTGATTTTTACTAAAAATGTTATGTGGTTTATGATTTTTATGCGTTTTTTTTTTTTTTTTTTGATATTTTATATGTTATACCAGCACAGTGTTGGGAAACACAGGATATAACGTATAACCTAAGCACTGTTCACGTATGCTAATTTATTTATTATTATAAACTATAAATTATTTTTTGCTAATTTGCACAAGGGTGGGGTACCCCTGGTCGGATCCCTTACCTTATACACTGCTGACAGCCACAGCAATTCTATGGTCTTTTTAACCAGGGCAGCGCCAACCCAGCTCTTTATTATACTGTTACTAAGAGATGGGCTTCCCCAACGGTGGACCCCCTAGTGGCCCGTCTGAATAAGGCAACGACCATTCCCTTGGAGGGGTATCCGTCTTTTAAGGAGGTGGCCGATCGCCGCACGGAGGCAGTGTCTAAGGCACTGTTCTTGTTGGCTGGGTCAGCCATGCGGCCGGCCCTAGCGGCTGCGATGGCGGCACAATCTCTTCACGAGCATGCTGCCACACTGCACACTGGTTTAACTTGTGAGTGTGCACAGGCTGAGGTGCAGCGGGCACATTTGCAAGAGGGTCTCCACTACATATGCCATGCTGCTTTGGACCTTCTTCCCATATTGTCAAAAATGTCTGTTTTTGCAATTATCAGGCGGGTGCTGTGGCTCTGCTCTTGGTCGGGCGACCAGGCTTCAAAGAAAGCTCTTGCAGATCTTCCCTTTCAGGGAGGGCATCTGTTTGGCCCACAGTTGGATGAAATCATTAAGGATTTCATGGGAGGGAAGAGTACTTTCCTTCCAGAGCCGAAGCGGCGGGATTTTCGCCGTGGGCAGGGCCCTGTTTCTTCAGGTCAGAAGAAGTTTTTTCGGGCACCCGGCTCAGCGGGTAAGGACTTCAAGTCCGGTAAGGCTTCCGCTGGGCCCAGTAAAAGGCCCTGGCAACATAAGTCCGAAAAAGCGAAGGATAAATCAACCTCTGTATGATGGGTTGCCCCCACCCGACTCACGGGTGGGGGGTCGGTTGCTGGGGTTCGCAGACAGATGGACTGCCCGCATCACCGATCGGTGGGTACAGGAGGTGGTGTCCTCCGGGTACAGGATAGAATTCATTTCTCTGCCCCCAGAAAGGTTCTTCCCTTCAAACTTGAGACTCCCTCAGTGGCGTCGGGAGGCGCTTCTAGGCGCGCCGAACAGGGGGTGATTGTACCGGTACCCATGGTGGAAAGATTTTACGGGTTTTACTCAAACCTCTTTGTGGTGCCCAAAAAGGGCGGTGTCAGGCCAGTTCTGGACCTGAAGGCATTAAACCGCTTCGTAAAGACAAAGAGATTCAGGATGGAGTCCATCCGCTCGGTCGTGGCCGCCCTGCACCAAGGGGAATTCATGGCATCCCTGGATATCAGGGATGCGTATCTCCATGTTCCAGTTTGTCACAGTCACCAGCGTTTTCTACGCTAAGCAGTGGGGGACCTGCATTACCAGTTTGTGGCACTTCCCTTCGGGTTGGCTTCATCTCCCCGAGTGTTCACCAAGGTGGTGGCCCCGATGCTGGCGCTGCTGAGACAGAGAGGTATCGCGGTAGTAGCATACCTCGATGATTTACTCCTGAGAGCAGAGTCTGCTGCGGCTCTGGAGGAGAACGTGACAATTACGGTGTCCACGTTAGAGGAGTTCGGTTGGCTAATCAACCTGCAGAAGTCATCGTTGACTCCATCCTGCCGGCTGGAATAACTGGGTCTGATTCTGGACACAGTGCAGGCAAGGGTGTGTTTACCACCAAACAAGCGCCTGACACTTCAGGCAGCAGTGCGAACCCTGTTATCACGCCAGTGGTCCTCCTTACGGTTCTGTATGCGAGTGTTGGGGCTCATGGTGTCGACTTTCGAAGCGATACCTTATGCCCAGAGTCACACTCGGCTCTTGCAGAAGGCGATTTTGTCGCAGTGGGACATATCTCCCCTATCCCTAGACAGACTGATCAGGTTGGATCATCAGTCCCAAGGATCCCTGATTTGGTAGATTCGGGCTCCGGCCCTAAAGTTGGGAAAATGTTTTCTCCCCCCTCAATTGGTCGATAGTAACGACGGATGCCAGCCTGTCGGGCTGGGGAGGGGTCCTGGGTCAGTTCTCTGCCCAGGGTCATTGGTCAGTGCAGGAAGCTTGTCTTCCAATAAATGTACTGGAACTGAGAGCGATCAGAGTTTGTCTGCCCCGTTGGTCAGAAAGGCTGCGAGGCCTCCCTGTCCTGGTTCAGTCGGACAATGCCATGGCTGTGGCATATGTGAACCATCAGGGCGGAACAAGAAGCTCGGCAGCAGCTGCGGAGGCGGCTCTGATCCTTCGGTGGGCAGAACTTCACGTGCCAGCTCTCTCTGCAATCTACATCCCAGGCGTGGAAAATTGTCAGGCGGACTTTCTCAGCCGCCGGACTCTGGATCAGGGGGAATGGTCCCTACATCCAAGTGTTCCGCCAGATTTGCCTCAAGTGGGGCACACCAGAGGTGGAACTCATGGCCTCCAAGTTCAATCACAAGGTACAGACCTTTGTGTGCAGAACAAAAGATCCGTTGGCGGTCGCCTCGGACGCTTTGGTAGCACCCTGGGGTCGGTATCGGCTACTGTACATCTTTCCTCTAAAGCTTTTACCGCGGGTTCTGCGCAGGATAGAAGCAGAGGGAATCCCGACAATCCTGGTAGCTCCGGATTGGCCTCGGCGTCCTTGGTACGCCGACGTAGTACGGATGGTGACAGATGTTCCGTGGCGTCTTCCACTTCGCGAAGACCTACTGTCTCAGGGGCCCATCTTGCACCCTGCTTTACCCTCGCTGGCTTTGACGGCTTGGCTATTGAGTCCCAGGTGTTGAGGGATAGGGGTCTCTCGGACTCCGTGATTCCCTACTATGATTGAAGCACGTAAAAGTACCTCACGTAAGATTTATCATAGGACCTGGAAGGCCTATATTACCTGGTGCGAGGTAGGGGGTTGGAACCCCCGCTCTTATATAGTGTCCAGAGTACTGACTTTTTTGCAGCAAGGACTGGACAACAGCCTGGCGTTAAGTACGCTTAAGGGTCAGATTTCGGCCCTGACGGTTCTTTTTCAACGGCCCTTGGCGTCTCATTCATTGATCCGTACATTTGTACGGGGGGGTACGTCATGTGGTTCCTCGGATACGGTCCCTCTGGCACCGTGGGATTTGAATCTGGTGCTTTCTGTGCTGCAGAAACCACCATGTTAAAAGATTAGGGACATTCCCTTGCGACTGTTGTCGCAGAAAGTGGCTTTTCTGGTGGCTGTTACATCCGCTAGGCAGGTGTCTGAGTTGGCAGCATTATCCTGCAAGTCACCATACTTGGTCCTTCATAAGGACAAGGCAGTTTTGCGACCTTCCCCTTCCTTTCTTCCGAAGGTGGTTTCTTCTTTTCATTTAAATGAGGATATTGTTCTTCCCTCATTGGGCCCGCACCCGTCGCATCCCAAAGAAGTTGAGCTGCATTCTTTGGATGTGGTGAGGGCTTTGCGGGTGTATTTGTTTTTTACAGCTTCTTTTCGGAAGTCTGACTCTTTATTTGTGCTGACGGAAGGGTCGCGCAAAGGCATGGCGGCCTTGTCAGCTACCATTTCTCATTGGATCAGGAAGACCGTGACTCATGCATATGAGATTCGGGGCAAGGTTCCCCCGTTTCCAGTCACGGCTCATTCCACCAGGGCAGTTAGTACTTCTTGGGCATTTAGACACCAGGCTTCGGTGTCTCAGGTGTGCAAAGCGGCTACTTGGGCCTCAGTGCACACGTTTACTAAGTTTTACAAAATTGATGTTTCAGCATCTTCGGATGCTGCTTTTGGCCGCAAAGTATTATAAGCGGCAGTGTAGGCGCGATTAGCGCCGCCTGAGAGGGCATTTTCTGTTGGGTACAGTTGTTATAGTTTCCCCACCCCTCTTGATTGGCACGGCCTTGGGACGTACCCACGTGTCATAAGAAGGCTGCGTCTGTCAGTGAACGGAAGAGTAAAAGGGATTTTATTATAACTTACCGTAAAATCCTTTTCTCTGAGTTCACTGACAGACGCAGCACCCACCCCTCTGTGTTGAGTTTGTACGGCTTGTTACGAACTGATATGCTATTGTCTAGCAGGGGTGCTAAAGTGAGGACAGCCCCCTGGGAGGGGCCAACCTATGCTTTTGTTTTATTTTTGCCTAGTCTACTCCTAGTAATATGAGCATAACCCCACGTGTCATAAGAAGGCTGTGTCTGTCAGTGAACTCAGAGAAAAGGATTTTACGGTAAGTTATAATAAAATCCCTTTTTTCCATTACATCGCACAGCCTCCTTAATTTCAGAGTTCCTGCATTGCACCAGAGTCTCCCTTTCATATCAGATCTCCATTGTCCCCCTCCACTTTCTGATCTCAATCTCCCTGGTCCTGGGTGCGCACAAATGAAATCTGTGGGGGTGGCAGCACCCCCTTAGATCCGGACCTTTTATAGTGTGCAGGCTGGTGTGATTGAGCTCTTTAGTGTTCATGACTATATTAGAACCTAGATTATTTTAGAAGTAGGAATATCATTTAGAGGTTTAATCCAACTAAAACTGATAATTAGTCCGTAAAATAAATTGAAAGCACAACCTACCTACTCTGTACTTCAAAAAAAGGCCAAGGAAAATTCCAAGCTCTACTTACCGACCAGTCTGCGACCAACCAAATTGGCCTGCCTAACAGTGTGTATTAAAAACAGGGTTTTAGTCTGCATACATACATAAGCTACAGAGCCCCCCCCCGCAAGGCGCCCTGTTAACTGTAGTCCCTACTTCTGAATTTTTAAGAGGCTCCACAGTGGAAGCACAAGCATTTTGATGGATAGAGGGCAGATGGGCTGGAGGGAGCCCCCCCCCCCCCTTAAAGGTACAAGTGACAGGGTGCCTTGCCAGGGCCTGTAGATTACACATATATTTGCAAATGTGTGTAGACTAAACCCCTGTTTTTAACACATACTGTTAGACAGGTTTGGTTGGGCCCATGCTGGTCGGTAAGTAGAGCTTGGAATTTTCCTTGGCCTTTTTTTTTTTTTTTACACATTTTGCCCACCAATGCTCCTTGCTGCAAAGGCCAGTTATAGGTGGGGGCAGTGGCTAACGTTTTGTTCTACCTACTCTGTACTTCCATTTTTCATTCACACATCTCTGTAGTGCCCAATACCTTTCTCCTAATCCTGCAATCAAGGAACCCCTACAGTGAATGCACAAAAAGTATTCGCAATCACGCACACTATTGTAACTTGCTGTCTCTCACATACAGAAAGTCTGAAAAAATGTCAGTACTAAGAAGTTTCCTACAGCCACAATCAGATTAAGCATGCCTTGGAAGCCTACATGTGGTTGGCGACATGGGATGCTACACAGAGCAGGATTCTGGAAGTAAATTCCCAGTGACCCTGTGAGTTGTGTGGATCCTTGCTATAGAGGATTACAGAGAACTGGATAACATTGGTAGCTTGCTTATTAGTGGTACTTTGCCAGAGATTGCATTTTAACCTCTTGATGACCATGCAATGCATAAACGTGGCTGCCAGAAAGGTGGGCTTTAATGGCCTGCCACTGAACATACAGTTAGGTCCATATATATTGGGACACAGGCACAATTTTAGTTTTTTTTCAGATATTTACCAAAACATATTCAAGCTATATTTATAAAATGGATATGGGCTGAAAGTGCACACTCTCAGGTTTAATTTGAGGGTATGTACATCCAAATCGGAGGAAGGGTTTAGGAATTACAGCTGTTAAGAATTGCACCCCCCCCTTTTTCAAGGGTCCAAAAGTAATTAGTTGAATCAAAAGCTGTTTCATGGTCAGGTGTTGGCTACTCCTTTGTTATTTGTTCATCAATTAAGCAGGTAAAAGGTCTGCAGTTGATTCTCAGTGTGGTGTTTGCATTCGGAATCTATTGCCGTGAACCTACATTATGCGGTCAAAGGCGCTGTCCATGCAAGTGAAACAGGCCATTGTAAGGCTACAAAAACTAAACAAATCCATCAGAGAGATAGTAGCAAATTAGGAGTGGCCAAAGCAACAGTTTGGTACATTCTGAGGAAAGAAGAACGCACTGGTGAGCTCAGCAACATAAATAGGCCTGGACGGCCATGGAAGACAACAGTGGTGGATGACCGCAGGATCCTCTGTATGGTAAAGAAAAACCATTCACAACATCCAGACACATGAAGGACACTCTCTAGGAGGTGGGCGTTTCATTGTCAAAGTCTACAATCAAGGGAAGACTTCACCAGATCGAATACAGAGGGTTCACCACAAGGTGCAAACCATTTGTAAGCCTGAAGAATAGAAAAGCCAGATTAGACTTTGCCAAAAAAAAAATCTAAAAAAGCCAGACCAGTTCTGGAAAAGCATTCTTTGGACGGATGAAACTAAGAGTAATCTATACCAGAATGGCAGGAAGAAAAAAGTGTGGCGAAGGCTTGGAACCGCTCATAATCCAAAGCACACAACGTCATCTGTAAAACATGGTGGAGCTTGCAGTGTGATGGCATGGGCATGCTTGGCTTCCAGTGGCACTGGGTCATTGGTGTTTATTGATGATGAGACAGAAGCAGCTGGATTAATTCTTCGGTGTTTAGAGAGATACTGTCAGCCCAGATTAAACTAAATGCAGCAAAGTTGATTGGACGGCGCTTCACAGTACAGACTGACAATGATCCATAACACACTGCAAAAGCAACCCAGGAGCTTTTGAAGGACAAGTACAATATTCTGCAATTGCCGAGTCAATCACCTGATTGAACCCAAATGAGCATGCATTTCACTTGCTGAAGGCAAAACTAAAGAAAGAAAGACCCACAAACAAAGAACAACTGAAGACAGCTGCAGTTAGAACCTGGCAAAGCAGCAGGCAGGAGGAAACCCAGTCTTTGGTAATGTCCATGGGTTCCAGACTTCAGGCAGTCATTGCCAGTAAAGGATTCTCAACAAAATATTATCAATGAAAATTTAATTACGATTATATTAATTTGTCCAATTACATTTGAGCTGCTGAAAATGGGAGGGACTGTGTATAAAAATGGTTTCAGTTCCTAAAATTTGTACTTGATATTTATGTTCAGCCCTTTGAATTAAAGCTGAAAGCCTGCACTTCAAATGAATTTGGATTGTTTCGTTTTCATTTTGTTCTGGTGGCATACAGAGCCAAAAGTATGAAAATTGTGCCTGTGTCCAAATATTAACGGACCTAACTGTATGTGTCCACTGTGACCTGAGGTTGTGTGTCGAGTGTGCTAATTGCATGTTTCCAGCACATGGCTTCTCATTGAGAGCTGATGGACAATTATGTGACCCCTGTGAGTACCGGTCACAACGCTCACATGATAGAGAAGCCGCACCTCCTTCTGAACATTAAGGCCCGCTTAAAAGGCCGCCAGAAGGTAGCTTGAAGGGATTAAAGGAAAATAAAATACAGTAGTTTATTTTATTCTGTGTGATTTTTTAACATTACAGTAAGTTATGTTGGGCTTCCACCACAAATCTACATTTCCTATGCAATGAAAATTAATATTAAGAGACCAATGCTACAGATTTATGCAAAGGTCAGCATAATTTGATATGCTTTAACACTCTATCACTTCTCTGATTTTCTATAACCTCACCTTTTTTGTAATCTAAAATATGTGTTAATTGGGCCTAACACCTGGCTGAGAGTATTTCAGCAGCCGCTGATACATTTCTTTACAGCTTGTCTACAATGAAGTGTCTAGAGGAATATATGAAAGAGAGGGGCAAAGGTGAAGAAGAGGAGAGAAAGGCTACAATGTTTTCCAGTGTTATGTGAAAGAAGGCGCACCTTTAGATGTGCTTGTTCCCTGCTGATCCCTGCCAGCCAATCCTGAGCTAGCCTATGGAGAATGTACATCTGAAAAAATGCCTTCTTTGATACGGCTCTGTATGCGGAGAGCCCTGGGGATCGATAAACTGAACTGCTATCATTTTTGATCCCAGTGCAGCTCTTTGTGTTCATCAAAAGAAAGGTTATCTAACAATTTCAATAAGATGGTGCAACGGTCATGTGCAAAGTGCAGTAACTCAGTCTGCAGTTTCCATTGTCATATTAAGAAAAAGATTGCCATACATTATCGTGCTATACTCATGGTATCACACAAAGTATATATCTGCAAACGTGTATGCTTCTTCAAAAAGTGCCTAGCACCTACATGTATTTCTGATAATCTGAATATCTGCTCTCAATAGATGTAATAGTGCGGTAATGCCACCAAAGGAACACCTGATTTTCAATACTTATATTTTCGCCCTACCAGAGCAGACATCAGAATGTCCTGTCTCTTGCCTGCTGGGAGCATGCAGAATAGCTTGAACACCTGCTGGTAGCACTGTGGTTCCCAGACTAAAATGGTAAAATTCCCGGTCCATCACCAGTTTGCCAGCAGATCTCAACCATCACTATTCACGTAAAATTGTACAAAACCCCCCAAAAAAATGGAGCTTGCCAATCCTGAATGTGATTTTTTTTTTTTTTTTTACTTTTCCCCCTTTTATTTCCTCCTGGCGATCCACCCGGTAACACACTTCCTGCCTTAGGGTGTATCTACTCCATGGAGGATCAATGGAAGCACTCTTGGACCCGCTGCCTTGTCATTTTGGGGAGGCGGTAGTATTAGCTGTACTAGCAGATTTAGATGGACTTGACTAACAAATAAAAGCCAAACTCCAACAAACACATTTTAAACCGTTACAGTAACAGTTTTATTCCCTTTTGGGATAAAGGGTTTACTCATGCAGCACCCTTCTAGTTTCAGAGTAAGCTGCTAGGTAAATTTAGTTAGCTCCTCTGTAGGCAGAGCTGCAGGGGTTGGTTACTTTGGGCTGTTCAGTATATCATAGGCTGCTATTTTGCACCTTCCCCCTGTCGTCTGGATATTTCTGGAAGTATAGTGAGAGGGAGAAAAAGCAGCCTGAATATTTATGGGTTTCCAGCCAATCCCTGGAGAGGGTTGTCAAGTAGGTGGCTGAGGAGTCTAGAAATATTCTGAGGCCTGGCAGCCAAGGTGCAAAGAAGACATCAAGACCTCGCTGGGCTTAGCTGGGAGAGATAAAACCAGGAAAGCACTTACTCCTGCTACACAGTGGAGAAGTGACTGTGGGATGCTTTAGGCCGGCTATACATAGAGCAAGTTTCTTCCCTGCAACCACGGGTTGCAGGAAAGAAATTTGCTCAATTCCCCCATCAACACAGACCGTGTTGATATGGGAATCCCTTCTGCTGGGCCATTGTCTTCTTCTGGAGGGGGCAGGTGGGGAAAGCCATCCCCACCAGGAGAAGACAGTGATTGCTAGCGGCTATGGCAGCCACTAGCGTTAATTGCAAGAGAATCCAGCAGGCTGGTTGCAACTTGGTACATTCAGCCTGTCCATTAATGGTTCAAATTGTGTATGGCCAGTCTTACCTTACAAGTCAGGTGTCTGGTGCAGCCAAGAGCTGTGCATTACCACCTAAGTGTGTCCAGTGTAGCCAGGAGCTGTGCAATACAGCCAGGTGTTATAAAAGTTCAGCTAAGAAACAGTACAGTGCAGTCTAAGGTTGTTCAACACAGCCAGCAACCAAGAAGCATAGCAAGTCCTCAGTTTCTACAGTCAGGGGTATCCCATGCTTCCATCCCTATCCAGGTTCCTCGTTCCCCAATAAAAACACAAATATAAAACCCCAAGACTGATTCGTGAGCTGTGGAGGAATGCTGGAAATGCTGTGTGCCTGGCTGTGCATGCTGTGAGAGGGGGAAATAGGCCCATTACCAGCAGCTCCTCCTGTGGGGGTAGCGCTACACTTAAATGAATAAAAGTAGACCATTGTAAGCACCTTTGTCAGTGGTAAAAGGTTTTGTTTCAACCCTCCAACTAACACTTTTTTTTAGACAGCTTGGTCTGTTAAAGGAAGTTGAAAATAAACTTTAAAAAAAAAAGTCCAATCAGATGCAGCAGCTGTTCTGGTATTCTGACAGCCGCCTGTGATGACTGTTGGAATACAATAGGCTCAGCGGGAGATTCATCCACCTGTGCCGTATAGCGTAAATGGAGGGATCTGTGAGATCTTTTCGTTCAGCCCACAGGCATAAATCTAACAGTGTATAGCCAGCTTAACACTGCCAGAGCTTGTTGCTGATAATCAACACCTATCATATAATGGTGCTGTCAGGATTTACATAAAATAAAATAAAATTGTAAAATAGTGTACTGTTTTATGCTTCTCCAGAGTGCCAGATTTCAGCCAGGAGTTCAGGCAGAGAACAAGTCAGCCTCCAAGGAGGCCGTACAGCCTGACACTGTTCTGAAATGTATGTTCTAGCAGGGAGAGCATACAAGTGAATATCAGCACCCAATACCCATCACCTAGGTGTAAGGCTGAAATATTCTAGCAGTTTAAATCGACAGTAAGCTTCATTAGTAGAAGTGAGTTTTTTTATTTTTTTTAATATATATATATATATATATGTATGTGTGTATATATATATATGTTACTATATTAACAAAAGTATTTGGACGCCTGCCTTTACACACACAACCTTTAGTGGCATCCCAGTCTTAGTCCGTAGGGTTCAATATTGAGTTGGCCCACCCTTTGCAGCAATAACAGCTTCAACTCTTATGGGAAGGCTGTCCACAAGGTTTAGGAGTGTCTATGGGAATGTTTGATCATTCTTCCAGAAGCGCATTTGTGAGGTCAGGCCAGCGATGTTGGATGAGAAGGCCTGGCTCGCTGTCTCCACTCTAATTCATCCTAAAGGTGTTCTATCCGGTTGAGGTCAAGTTCCTCCATCCCAAACTTGCTCATCCATGTCTTTATGGGCCTGGGATGAATTAGAACGGAGACTGCAAGCCAGGCCTTTTCGTCCAACATCAGTGCCTGACCTCACAAATGCACTTCTGAAGGAATGGTTAAACATTCCCATAAGACACAGCTGTTAGAGCTGTAAAGAGCCAGGGGATGGCCCGGCTATTAAGGGAACACGGGTGTCACCCCCCCATCCATGCATCCAGCCCCTTGCAGGACACCTGGCGCATGAATTCTAATGGCGGGGGTGTTTTTTTTTTAATTTTTTTTTTGACGCACTGATTAGAGCTCTAATAGGCTTCAAAATAGGGTGGACTCGGGACACAGTGAATGCGTTCACAGCTCACCCATAAATTTGCTATTTTAACACTGATCCTCCTCCCAGCCAATCAGGAAGCGGGTCTGAGACCCGTCACCTGATTGGCTGAAAGGATAGACGATCTTGGATGCCTAGAAGAAGGGGAGGAGACGCACAGCCGCCGTGATGGAGGAAAGAAGACACAGGAGCCGCTGCTCGATGTCTGATGCCCGCTGCATATATGGGGTAAGTGCCAGACCGACCGACAGATTGGGAGGAGGGATGGTTGCTTGCCACCCCCCAAAAAAAAAATTAAAAAAAACACCAGCTGCCACTGATGCCAACCCAATACTTTTGGTAATATAGTGCGTGTGTGAGTGTGTGTATATATATATATATATATATATATATAAAGTTTTTTTTGGTTTTTTTTTATATACACCACATACCTGCAGATTATGGCCCAGTGATGATGGGTCGAGGCAGTTGTCACCGCTGTCAATTCCTCTGTCCCAGTGTGAGAATCTCTACCCATTATATGGCCACTGATGATGTAACTCCCACTCATGCACACAGCAATCACATAGCCTCCGCCACCTGGTCCTGGGAATGAGCCAAGAGTGTACACTGCACAGCACATGCATCATACAGTGTGATAGCAAATAAAAAAATTGCTAGCGGAAAGACTTGTTTTTTTGTTTTTTTTTACAGAAGACTTTGCTTCTGCCAAAAATTCCAATTCCAAATTTTGAGCTATTTTTTATTTTTAGAGTTTAATTATGCTATAAGAGTGGAGATTCAGATTCTAGCAAATGCCCATTCCTGACAGTTGGTTCTTTCAAACAGTTGACTTCTGTATGTGGGAATAGGGCATAAAAAAAAAAAAAATAATCACGTTAGAATTTCCTTAGAATTCTATACAATTACAGTATTTTGCTGTCATTTACAATTTGCATTTTTTTTTCCCCTGTATTTTGTGAATTTCATGACTTCCTCCTGTCTTCATGTTCTATAGTTAGCCTTTTCATTGTCAATTCCTAATAACATTTCTGAAGGCGAAAGTAAACTCAGCTTTTTTTTTTTCTTACCTGGAAAGCAAAGGCATAATGTGCTAGCATGTGTGAAACTTGCCTCCAAACAAAGCCCTCGTCGTCCCCTCTGGAGGCCGCATCCATCTTTGCTCATCTTCCTTCCAGGTCCGTGGACTCTGGCTGTGTGACTGGCTGGAGCCGCGTGACGTCACTCCTGCGCATGCGTGCGGGGAGTCACTAGACATGGCTCAGAAGAAACGGCATGGGTGGCCGTTTCTTTAGAGAGCATGCGCCAATCATGTCATTGGTGCAGTATACAGTAACTATCTCTTAAACGGTGCAGGTTTAGGAGATATTTACAGTACCTATAGGTAAGCCTTATTATAGGCTTACCTATAGGTACAAACATTAGAGGGACGTTTACTTCCTCTTTAATGAACTTCTGTTTAGGTTGTAATGCTTTCCTGTGGTCAGGCACAGCAAAATATTTTACCCATATACACTTCATATTGTATTTTTTGTCAATTAAGCACAGAAATGAGCAAACTGCTGTTGATTTGCAAGGTATTTTCCCCGGTATCTTAGCACCGCTTTTGACATATTTAATTTGTTAGCTGTGCTACTCCCAGGAGTTAAACGTTCCAGGAGGGGATTCGATAGCATGGCTTGGAGCTGCCGGGCTCACTTCATTAGAGTATTGATTTTAGATATAAGAACAGAGTAACTATATTCTCACTAAGGTACAGAGCAAGCTGGCAACATCAGATTTACATTATCATATTAATTAGAGCGCTCATTATGGGATTGCAGGGCCGAGAGTGAAAGCCTTTCCTGAGATCTTTAACAATCCCACAAATGAGGAATTTAGACTACTCAACCTTTATTTCTTAGGAGATTTTCTTAATTCCTCCATGTTGGGCAGCTCAGTAAGTCACTTCCTGTCCTAGGGTGACAACGCTCACCCACCATACTGTATCTATGGGGAGCTCACTATGTCTCCTCTGCATTAACCGCTTGACGAGCACCCCACATTTACATATACTGCAGGAATGGGGGCAGCTCCTACAGGCGTAATCATACCTGTACGTGATCACCTCTTCCAGGTTTGCGGCGTGTACCATCTCCCATTGTGAGTGGACACAGCGGGTGCCAATCAGCGGGTCTGGCAGGACCCAATATCCGACAGGACCTGCCAATCATTTGCGACAAAGGCAGAACAGCAGTCTACCTATGTAAACAAGGCAAATGGCCGTTCTGTGATAAGGGAAGACAGAGATCCTGTGTTTCTGCTAAACAAGGATCTCTGTCTTCCCACAGTACAAGCACCTCCCCCATAGTTAGAAAGCATTCCCTAGGGACACATTTACCCTTTGATCACCTTTCATGTTAAACCCCTTCCTGGCCAGTGTCATTACTGATTACTGTATTGGTGTCACTGGTCCCCAAAAAGTGGCCCCTTTCATGCGGCCATTCCGTTCAGATCCGTTTTTTAGGCTGACCTGAACGGACGCTCCATTCACCTCTATGGAGCGGCGGATGTCAGCGGTGACATGTCCACTGACACCTGCCGCTCTCCGATCCGTTCCTGTCCGGTAAAGTCTGATGGATGGAAACCTTATTTTTCCATCTGTCTGCGGATCGGATAACAACGGACGGGCGGTTCATTGTCCGATTTCCCATAGAGGAGAGCGGCGCTCTGACAGATCCGTCTATGCACAGTGAGAGTCATCCGCTGGCTCAGTGGGGATCAGCTGAGCAAAGCGGAGCCCGCACATGGACAAGGCCCTGTGGAAGGGGCCTTAGTGTCCAATTTGTCCTCCACAATGTTGAAGTCCCGCTATTAGTCGCTGATCGCCGCCATTACTAGTAAAAAAAATAAAAATAAATAAAACCTCCATAGATCAATTCTCATGGTTTGTAGACACTAACTTTTGAGCAAACCAATCAATGAACACTTATTGCGATTTTTTTTTTTTTTTTTTTTTTTTTACCAAAAACATGTAGCAGAATACATATTGGCCTAAATTGATGAAGAAATTAGCTTTTTTACATGTTTTTATTGGGTGTGCTTTATAGCAGAAAGTAAAAATATTGTGTTTTTTTTTTTTTTTTTTTTTCCTCTAACTTGTGCTTATGTGCTTATAGCGCAAAAAATAAAAAAAGCAAATGTGATCAAATACCACCAAAAGAAAGCTCTATTTGTGGGAAAAAAGGCATTAATTTTATTTGGGTGCAGCATTGCACTTCCGCGCAATTATCCACTAAAGTAACGCAGTGCAGTATCGCAAAAAATGGCCTGGTCATGAAGGGGGTAAATCTTCTGGGGCTGATTAAAGTTCCCTGTCTGGCTGTTGTGTGAGTTTATCCCCATAATGCATGAGGTTGGTAAGGCAGGGGGGGATTGTACAATCAGATTTTACAGTGTAGGACTCATCAGTTTTTAAAATTTTTCTTTTTATATATATTTTTCTTTTTTCATATGTATTCTCATTCGGTCCATATTTTAACCAGAATATATTATTTTGATAATTATAATTATTACAAGTAGTAATATTTTTTTTTTGTTCAGGTATTGTGCGGTCAGATTGTATAATGGTTAAAGTTATACACATCAGTTTTTAAATATTTTACTCATTTTTTTTATTTATTTTCAGTAAATCCATATACTGTATTAACCAGAATGTAATATTTTAATACCACTATTTTTTTTCCCCACCCAATTGGTGAGTTGAAATGGTATGGTTTTGTATCCATATTTCCATATTTGTCTGACGTTTTTGTACATACATTTTTAATGCTTCCAATACTATTGGATATTTGGTTTTAAATATGACTCAGAGGAGGGGATATTGTATTGATATGGATCGGTTTGAATGTTCCTCCTATCCCTGATTGATGAAGGAGGGCGTTCTTTGACCCTCAAAATGCTTTGGCTACTTTTTGGATTGCCCCGCTGACTTTTATCGGAAGAAAGTAATAAAGTTGTATCTGGACCTCTTAGCAGTGGTGTAGCTCTTCAGTTTCATATTTTGTGAAATTACACTGCAAACCAAAGAGACCGAGGAGATCCCCTGTGGTGTAGAAACTGCCTTCCTGGGAGCCAGATCATTTACATCAATATTAATACTTTTTAAGTGGTTGTAGTAGCTAAAGGTTTTTTGCCTTAATGTATTCTCTGTATTAAGGTAAAAAACCTTTTAGGCAGTGGCTGCCCATTCACAAGGGGCGCAGGGATTCCAATTTGGGGGGGGGGGGGGTTTAACCTTAGGGACGCGGGGAACACTTACCCGTCGGTGACGGATT
>BLSH010177556.1:39500-52374 GCA_018402905.1 Glandirana rugosa | reverse complement strand
GCAGGGAGTCTGCTGTTTCTGGGTGGGGGCTCTTTTGTTGTGTGGGGGATCTATTGTTGCTTGGGGGGGGGGGGTATTGCTGCTGGCTGCAGAGGATCTATTTTACTGCTTTTTAAATTAGCCCTAACAAACTCCATACAAATTACTTAGCACCACAAAATGATACTTGGTTCAGTTTTCTCCATAAAGGGACGGTGCTTGGAGGTGGGACCAAGGGACAGTGCTCGGAGGGGGGTAAGAGGTGGAACCAAGGGACTATGCTCAGAGGTGGGTAGGTGGTGGAACCAAGGGACTATGCTTGGAGGTGGGTAGGTGGTGGAACCAAGGGGACTGTGCTTGGAAGTGGGTAGTGTGTGGAACCAAGGGATTGTCCGTGGAGGTGGGTCGGGGGTGGAAACAAGGGACTATGCTCAGAGGTGGGTAGGTGGTGGAACCAAGGGACTATGCTTGGAGGTGGGTAGGTAATGGAGCCTAGGGACTGTACTCAGAAGTGGGTAGTGTGTGGAACCAAGGGATTGTGCTCGGAGGTGGGTAGGGGGTGGAAACAAGGGGCGGTGCTCGGAGGTGGGTAGGTTGTGGAACCGAGGGACGGAGCTCAGAGTTGGGTAGGGGGTAGAGACAAGGGGTGACTTGGAGGAGGGGAGTACCTGCACTTATTCTCTGAGGAAAAAAAGCCCTGGGTTTCACCCTCCTGGCTCTGCGACTTGGTTCACAGAAAAGTATTGTGACTCTGAATTTAGCTGTGTGTGCAGGGGGTTCAACTTTATAGAAATTTAAAGAGCCACCATATCCCTGTAAAACGTGAGCAGGTGGTGACTCTGGTATGGGTTTTTGAGAAGAAGTGCCTGAATGGTTGTTATGGGTAACCACTACAGCTACTCTGTGAGGTAAACCAGTCTGCTCATTTTACTGCCTGCGCTTGAATCAAGATGATTTATTGTAATCAATATGGTTTATAGCAATAAATAGTCTGATGTATGCACTTGACAGATGATTCGGTGCAACTTCTACCTCAGCAATCACTGCGGTTATTAATATTTCCGTTATTATTTCCCCTATAACTATACCGCCTCATAAACCTTCCCTGTTATTAATACATTTGTTAATCTTGGCAATATAACATTTTTACCTCATGCATTATTCCTGCTAGCAATATTATACTGCCATCATTACTGTGCTACCCGGGAACGTCATTAATAACATTTGTAATTATCACCGGGACTAATTTTACCTAAGAAATTACCCTTTTTGTAATATTTCCGTTTGTCAGAAATATTACCTTTTTACCTTAGAAAATTTGGTAATGGTTCTCATAGGTTCAGACTGAGAGGCTCCAGAATGGCTGTTATGACCGGTGAAAATAGGGTCTTTGGTTTTCTGTGGGTTTTGTAATTCCCTGGATTTGGGTTCTGGAGTCTAGAGGCTTCGAAGAGCTTTGAGAGGGAAGAAGCCTGTACCTCTCTCTCCAGGTTTTACCAGAGACCAGCAGGCTGTGTATGTTAAATTGTGCACAGTCTATAATAGTCACAGGGCTGGCCATAGTTCAGGGCTCCACTGGGAGACGAGTTTCCTGGTGTAGGCCAAGGCATGGGCCAGTGCAGTAGGGAAATGTGAGAGTGCACAGAGAGTTATAGAATTTTATGTTAGCACAGCAGTGCTGTGTAATGGTCTGAGAGAACAGTCAAAGGTCTGAGCTTAAAGGGATAGTTCATCTTTACCACAAAACTGCCTATGCAGATAAGGGGCATCTGTAGATAAAAACAAACTGAGCAGCATAGGTGTAGGCCATTTAACCGGTTCCGGACCTGCTCGCGTACATTTACTGCTGCTTTATAAACGGCGATTCCCGAATGCACAGCTAGCTGGCTGGAGCACCCCGCCGCTGGTGCGCTCTCATGCCCGCCACATGCTCCATGAATGTGGCCTCGGGTCAGGTGGACTCGATGTCCGCTGGCGACCCGCGATTGCCTGGTACACAAGAAAAGCGGGGAACCGCTGATGTAAACACAGCCGTTCCCCACTTTGCCAGGCGGCATGACAGAATTCTACTGATGCCTGCCATCAGGATCAGTTAGATCTGTCATGCCCCTGCCAGCCCAGCCCCCATACAGTTAGAACATGCCAAGGAACACAGTTAACCCCTTGATTGCCCCCTGCAGGTTAACCCCTTCCCTTCCCTGCCAATGACATTTATATAGTAATCTGTGTTTTTTTTTTTTTTGGATCTGATCACTGTATAAATGTCAATGGTCCCAAAAAAGTGTCAAAAATGTCCGATATGTCCGCTGCAATTTTGCGATAAAAATTGCAGATCGCTGCCATTACTAGTAAAAAAAAAAAAAAGTAAAAACGCCGTAAATGAATTCTCATGGTTTGTAAACGTTGACAACTTTTGCGCAAACCAATCAACGCAGATTGCGATTTTTTTTTTTTTTTTTTTTTTACATTTTTTTTTTTTTTAACAAACATGTAGAATACATATCGGCCAAAACCGATGAATAAATTAGTTTTTTTATATATATTTTTTGGATATGTATTATAGCAAAAAGTAAAAAAATATTGTTTTTTGTTTTCAAAATTGTCGCACTTTTTGGTTTATAGCGCAAAAAAAAAAAACGCAGAGGTGATCAAACACCACCAAAAGAAAGCTCTGTGGGAAAAGACATCAATCTTGTTTGGGTACAACGTTTCACGACTGCGCAATTGTCTTTTGATGCGACGCAGTGCCGAATCACAAAAAGTGCTCTTTCAAGAAGGGGGAAATCCTTCCAGGGCTGAAGTGTCAGATTTTTGGTGCTGAAAGCGGTACGATTATTTTGCATGGAAATTGGGCGTTTTATATTGTAGGCCTGTAATTCTTAGGAATAACTCACTTAAATCTGTCCAAACCAGAGTCTAGTAGACATCCCGGGTATGATAAAGTTTGAAACATGAAATCATAAATTATAATATAATAAATAACTATAAATAATTATCAAAAATAATAACATAATAGTAATAAAATTTATTAAATAATGTAATCAAATCAAAAACACTGAAATTTGCTCATTTGCAGAATTGTCGCTGTTGCCACTTTCAGTTTCTGATGCTAAATTTCCCCAAAAATCAGTATCACTCAATTCTGCAAATGATTCTTATTTCAGTGTTTTCTAGCTGATCAAAAACCACTTTTGAGGTAAAGGGACACTTTTTGGTTGCTATGGACATTCTCAAGTTTCCAGGCAGAAAGAATGACATATATAATATAAAAGTGCATGCAGGGCACTGGGCAAACCACTGGGGACAAAGGGGATGTGAAATGACTTCATACAGTAATGTAATCTGTAAGATTACAGTGTACTGTATGTGCTGTGTGTGTTTCACTATTTGAATTTCCCACTGGGCTCCTTCCCCATGCGACGCGATGCTCGCAGGGAACGGAGGACAGACACGCTGACACCGCGGGAGGACATCGCTGGATCCTGGGGACAAGATAAGTAACACTGCCTTGGATCCAGCGATGCAATCCTGAGTGTGGCTTGGGGTTACCGCTAATGGTACTGAAATTCCATCCCGAGCCACACTCGGGATTACCGCCAGGGAGGTTAAATACCTTATGAAGCTTGACTGGAATACTCCCAGGACTTTGCTAAGTACTCCCAGGACGTTGCTAAGCGAGGCCTAGTCATCACTGCTCACCTCCCCATCACAGGAGTGAGCTCCTTCTCTGATTCAAACCCCCTCACATACACTTTCTCTCCCCCGATACATAAAGCTCTGAGCTCAGTGTTTGAGAGCTGACTACTGTGATGGTGAGCAGTGATGACTAGGCCTCACTTAGCAACGTCCTGGGAGTATTCCAGTCAGGTTTCATAAGGTATGTAAATTGCCTACGCCTATAGAAGGACATTATTTAGCTTTAGTCAGAGCTGCATAGTTTGTATCTACAGACGCCCCTTATCAGTTTTGTGGTAAAGGTGAACTACCCCTTTAAGGTGCTGCCTATCAGTGCTACATATCAGTGCCCACCAGTGAAGGAGAAAAATTTTCTGTTTGCAAAAATTTTAACAAACTAATAAATTTTTTGTTTTTTCAAAATTTTCAATCGTTTTTCCTTAGTTTAGCAGAATAAAAACCCAGTGGTGATTAAATACCACCAAAAGAAAGCTCTATTTGTGTGAAAAAAAATGATAAAAATGGCATATGGGTACAGTGTAGCATGACCCCGCAATTGTCATTCAAAGTGCAACAGCACTGAAAGCTGAAAATTGGCCCGGGCAGGAAGGGGTGAAAATGCCCGGTAGGCAAGTGGTTAAAAAAAAAAAAAAAACGAAACCTTTAGAATCACTTTAGTGCACATAAACAATATAATACCCAATATTTTGGTAAAATATAAAAGATTGTGTTAAGTTGATTAAATAACAAACATGCCACGATTTAAATTGAACACATCTGTAAAATGGTGACAAACTACAGTACCTAAAATTGTCCAAAAGTGACAATTTAAAAACATTTACAGGTTAACAGTTTAGAGTTAAATGTGAGGACTGCCACTAGAATTATGTGGCAATACCTCATGTGTGGCACAATCACCATTTGCATATGCCTGTGGGATCTGCGTCCTTGTTTGTATTTGCACATGAGCTCAGGGAGGACAGGGGTGCTTTTATTTTAATTTATTTTTATTTGCATGTATTTTTTTTTACTTTTTAAAACATTTTTATCTTTTAACTTTAGCACTATCACAAGGCGTGAACAATACCCCTTGTGATAGCTTTGGGTAGTGCAGGTACTCTTGATGGAGAGACCAGCAGTCCATTAGACCCCTGATCCCTCCTCTGCTCTCCAAGTCAGCTGATAAAAGATCCTATTAATCAGCTGCTTCCCTAGGCTGTAATGGGCAGTGAAATACCGTCTCCTTTGTGGGCAGCCGACTTCACCACTTACAGTGGTCCCAGGCTCTGTGGTTGAACATAAGAGCCGGGGAACGGTGGTGTGGGGGGTGATCTGCAGTGCTGTAAAAGTCATCAGTACCAGGATCATGGCTACAGCCATGGTATACCCGCTTGTTGCCCAAAACATTTATGCACGGATTAGCCATAACTTTATGACCACTGACAGGTTAAGTGAATAACATTAGTTATCTTGTTAGAAGAGCATCTAAAAGTTGGTGAAATATATTAGGCAGCAAGTAAACATGTTGTACCTGAAGTTTGTATTTTAAAGCAGAAAATATGGTTATAGCAGTTTGTTGTGTATGGAAGCTGCATAGCCACAAACCGGTCAGGGTGACCATGCTGACCCAGGTTCACAGCCCAAAGCACCTACAATGGGCATGCGAGTATAAAAACTGGACCACGGAGCAATGGAAGAAAGTAACCTGGTCCCATCCACATGTTGTAAAAGAAAATGTGTGTGAGTTGCTTACATGGGGAAGAGATGGCACCAGGATGCAGTATGGGAAGAAGGCAAGTCTGCAGAGGCAGTGTGGTGCATTGGGCAATGTTCTGCTGGGAAATCTTGGGTCCTGCCATTCACGTGGATGTTACTTTGACACGGACCACTAACATAAACATTATTTCTGACCGAATACACCCCTTCATGGAACCAATATTTTCTGATGGCAGTGGCCTCTGTCATCAGGACAATTCACTCTGTCACACTGCACAAATTATTCAAGAATGGTATAAGGAACAGAAGGAGTTTGAGGTATTGACTTATCCAAATTCTCCAGATCTCAATCCAAATAATCATTTGTGGGATTTGCTGGAAAATAAAAAGTACAACCTTTGGAGGCCCCACTTCAAAACTTACAGGATTTAAAGGATCTGCTACTGATGATTTGGTGCCAGATACCACAGTGCACCTTCAGAGGTCTAGTGGAGTCCATGCCTCAATGGCTCAAGGCTCTTTTGGCAGCATAACGGGAACCTTTTCAGTATTCGGTGGGTGGTCATAACGTTAATTTTCTGGGGACAACCCAAAATTTGGGATTTTCTCTTACTGTTAATGATTATGGTAAACAGGACAAATAGAGAGGGAGACTCTCTCTTATGGGGCACAGACACCAATAAAAACCTGACACGTGTTCTAATCCCTCTACACTCTATCCAAAACTAAAAAATGTTTTGCCTTTAGTTACACTTTAAAAAAATTAACCCCTTTCTTCCACATTTTATATATTAAAGAGGATCTTTACTATATCTATATATATATATATATATATATATATATATATATATATATATATATATATATAGATATAGTAAAGTGGTTCCCCACTGGGCAAGCATGAGTTGTGCTGCTCTTTATTAATAGACCCACAGGCTTCTGGGACCTGTGACTTGTACCAGGAGGTTGCTGGCAGGGAGAGGGAGTGCTGAACTTCCACCTGGATCCGACAAGGCAATCCGAGCGGAAGTGGGAGAAGGTATCTACCCGAATAAGAACCCACTCCCTAAAAAAAAATGGGTAGGATTAGAACAAGCAGAACTTCCATGTTCAGGTTCCACTTTAAGCTTCCCAGGCACAATCAGGAACCATTTAGAGTGGTCCTTAATTATGTGATCACTCTGCTAGCTTTGACATGCAAGCCCGAGGCTCCATTGACAAAAACTAAAGCTTTCAGTCTGGATACAAACACTGCCACCTTCAGGCTGCTATGTTCATCTCCAGTGCCATCTATTTCATAGTGCAACTGTCAGATACAGTTGCACTATTAAAAAGAGTAATACATTAAAATGTAGAAAAAGATGTACATTTTTTTTTCTTTTTGGTCATTTGTCAGCCTATAATAAAAACAGAGCATGTTTTTCTAATTTAAAGTGTACTAAAATAACCTAAACATTTACAAAAAGTATTTTGTTCATTTTATTTATTAGTTATTATTCAAGTGATATTAACCACTTCAGCCCCGGAAGGATTTCACACTTTAGGACCAGAGCACTTTTTGCGAATTCGGCACTGCGTCGCTTTAACTGACAATTGCACGGTCGTGCGACGACGTACCCAAACAAAATTTGCGTCCTTTTTTCCCCACAAATAGAGCTTTCTTTTGGTGGTATTTGATCCCCTCTGCCTCATTTCTGATCGCGGCTATAAATAAAGAGCGACAATTTTGCAAAAAAAAAAAAAAAAACAATATTTCTTACTTTTTGCTAAAATACAAATATATATATAGAAAAAAAATGTTTTCATCGGTTTTGCCCGATTTATATTCTTCCTCATATTTTTGGTAAAAAAAATCGCAATCGCCAATTATTGTTTGGTTTGCGCAAAAGTTGCTGCGTTTACAGATGATAATTCATTTCTGGGGGGGTCTATTATTTTTTACTAGTAATGGCTGTGATATGCAATTTTTAGCGGTACTGCGATATTGCGATGGACATGTCGGACCATTTTGACACTTTTTTGGGACCATTGGCATTTATACAGCGATCAGTGCTATAAAAATGCACTGATTACTGTGTAAATGCCATTGGCAGTGAAGGGGTTAACCTGGAGGGGACGCTCTACGGGTTAACTGTATTCCCTAGGCGTGTTCTAACTGTATCTGGGCTGGCAGGGGGAATGGAGTAATCACGGCTTCCATATACAGGAAGCCTGTGATCACAGCCCTTCCCCCCTCTATATGAGAACGGAGATCCGTGTTTACATACATGGACCTCCGTTCTCAAACTGCGGGGGAGCCATCACGGGTAGCCGGCGGCGATCAAGTGCGCCCTACCCGCTCCCTGCCCCCCCCAGACACAGCGAGCGTGCGAGCGCGCGCACACTCACAGTACTAGTTATCGCAGCCGCCATCATATGACCGTGGTTTGTGATAACGAGCCACCTTGTCACCATCAGACGGCGGTTGGCAAGTGGTTAAATCCTGTTTTTAAGCACTTTCAGGAGCTGATTTAATCACTTATTGAGTATGCAGCTACTTTATCTTTTAATCTTAGTCTATGTTTCAGTTTAAGCTGGTGCCACGACAACTGTCCCAGATTTCCTGTTTCAGGGTGACTCTATAGGAGCCACCCTTGCATGCAGTAACTAGAGTTGTGGCTCCCTACACTGTGTACATCTGTAGAAACACACAGCCACAAAACCTAGGATGGGAATACACTCCCTTGCTACTCCCCCATCCCTTCTTCAAACTGAAAGACTGACTCCAGACTGCACTTTCCAATGGGATTTCTTATGTCAAGCGACTTGGGTGACAAGTCAGAGCGCAAGTCGCCCCTGTGTGAACTGGCCCTAATTTGTGTATTTTTTTATTTCAAGGGTATATAAACTCTAACAATAAACTTTTCCTATTTGATCTGTTAAATCTATGATCAAAAATGTTTTGTTATATCTGTTCAGTAAGTGCAAAAAATACCTGATGATTTTGCTAGAAATCTTTTGAGCTGATAAATACCTGTACACTCTGTCAGTTCTGACTGTTAGCAGTTACACTGTTCTCAGCTATATCTGTGAACTACAGAACCATGCCAATCTATTTTATAAGAAAGAGCAGAGTCTTAGTAGTAGCAGTAGTCTTGCCTTGTTTTTGTTATGATGCAGGAGCGGATTTAACATCGTCACCTAGGATAGCAGGATTATCGGGTGAAAATAGAAAACTAATGTAGCCACCACAGCTAAGGAATGGTAAGCTGCATTATAATACATTTTTGTGTTTAGATTTAGATGATTTTGATTACAGAGCATCTGATTCTGAAAATGCTAGTTGCCTGGTTTTGAAAGAGCAGCTTGACAACTTTCTGGAGGATCAGCTTGACCACTAGGAAGCTAGCATTGTCAAGAGATATTGTCACTGGCTTTATGTTCATATTTCGGATACATTTCAGATGCTGCTTTGTGTTCTTGTTGACCACCCTATAGCAGTTTTACTGCTACAGGGAGGTAGCTGTGCGCCAGATCACGTATATACACGTGATCGCATGCACTGCTTCCGCAGTGATTATTCACTGCAAAAGCCAATCTGCAGGTGCTGGGCACTCTGTCTGCTGGCACCTACCAATCGGGATTCTGTGTTCCTGAAAATCCTGACATCTCTTCCCCTAGTAAAAGCAGCACACACAGTAAACGCAAGCATACAGTTAACCCCTTTGATCGCCCTAGATGTTTATCCCCTTCCGAGCCAGTGTTATTAGTACAGTGACAGTGCATATTTTTAGCACTGATCACTGTATTAGTGTCACTGGTTTCCACAAAGTGTCAAAATGTCACTTAGTGTCTGATTGTCCACCGCAATATTGCAGTCCCACTGTAAGTTGCTGATGGCCGCCATTACTAGTATAAAAATAAATATATGAATTCCAGTATATATCCCATAGCTTGTATAACGCTCGCAAAAACCAAACGCCTATTTTTTTTTTTTTTTTGCCAAAAACATGTAACCGAATACATATTGGCCTAAATTAATGAAGAAATTAGCTTGTTTACATTTTTTTTTATTGGATATATTTTATAGCAGAAACTAAAGAATATATCTATTTTTTTTTTTTTAAATTGTCTGTCTTTTTTTGTTGATAGCGCAAAAAATAAAAAATGCAGTGGTGTTCAAATACCACCAAGAGAAGCCTCTATTTGTGGGACAAAAATTACATTGTTTTTGGGTACAGCATCAGTTGAAGTAACACAGTGGCGTATCACAAAAAGTGCCCTGGTCATAAAGCTGTGTAAATCTTTTCCGGAGGTCAAATGGTTAAGAGACATTTTCAAAATGGGGAAAAAAAAAAATAAAAAAAAATGTATACAGTCATAACAGTCAGTTGTGTTTTTTTTTTGTGTAGTTATAGTCATAAATTATTTGATAATAAATATTTTGTAATCAAAATTGTAGACTGAAAAAATTATATATTAAATGGTTATGTTCCAAAATACTTGGTCAATAATGCCTCAGACCCATAAACCTTTGATACCGTTATGGCGTACGCCAACCTGCCGATGGCTCCTTTAATTTAAGCTAAAATAAGTACTAAATGCAAACAATGCCCACGTTCACCCAATGGAATATACATCAAACAATTGGATTGAATCGTGTGCGCGTGATTTCATAATAGTCATCCATATCACCCATATTCCATGTCTAATTTAAAGCCCGACCATAGTTTTTCTAAATTGGTCCCATATTTGAGATGGCATGTTGTCTGAAATATATAGTTAAATAAGTGACAAGCCCCATTGCCAGTACTTACCATGTACAGAATGATCCACAGAGGTGAGGTTAATAAACTGGGGCCCCTTGAATCCGTATCAATCTGCTGGTGCGCCGTGTGAGAGATTCTGCTTCTCTTGCTCTACCTTTTAAACAAGGACCCTGATTAATAGAGACGTCACTCAGTGTAGACTTAATAGGAGGAATTAGAGGGACACATTCCACAGGCTAGGATCCCATTGCCATTGCAGTTGCCTACAATCACCGCGACACATGCTGATGGAACGGGCACCAATTGGTCATATCTGTGCACAATATACTTCATCAACGGATTGTAAATGACTTGCGTGGATAATAGGCTTGGTTTATTAGCTCTGTCGACATTGCATACAGGTGACATTAAGTGTGCTTGTGGAAGGATGGCTTAAATATACACATCTTTTCTTCACATGTGGTTTTAAAGGTACAGTCCAGCCAAAAACTGAACATTGAAGAAGCCCTGACACTCATGCAGAGTATGCAACCTACCTGTGCAGGGTTTCGGCTGTTCATCCAGGCATAGCTTTAGCACACCTGCTCCCTCTACTGGCCGTTACTGAGCTGTTAATCTGGGAACACCAGTTTGTAACTCAGAAGAGGAATTCTCAAACACACCCACGGCTGCCTCTGTGCTGCTGTTGACATTTAGAAATTCTGATTTATAAAAATAACTGTGCAAAGGCCTCTACGGAATAGCACATTTTATAGATCATAAAAGGATTATAAAGCCTATTTTAGAGAAACATTAGAGATGCCCCAGTGAAACTTTTCACTTGTGCTAAATTACCCATTTTATTAAGTCTTTCAATAAGGCCCAGGTAGATATAACAACTAGAACTCTATTTGAAAATAGATGT
Source organism: Glandirana rugosa (assembly GCA_018402905.1). NCBI lineage: Eukaryota > Metazoa > Chordata > Amphibia > Anura > Ranidae > Glandirana > Glandirana rugosa. Next base: position 41,352 of record BLSH010177556.1, on the reverse strand, counting down.
ATACTTGGTCCTGAATTGCACAGTGGAATCTCAGAGCTCGATTTCCTCTTCAGTAGCCAAAGTAGTAAACCATGGCATGGGAATCAGATCTGGGTGGGCAAATAGAGGCGGAGGTGTGGGTGCAGTGGTCAACCTTGGTACACAAAGGAATGCTCAAAAGAAGCGAACTACAAGGTGCTATCCAGATGGTATCTTGTTCCAGCGAGGTTGGCGAAAATATATCCCGGAGCCTCATCCCACTGTTTTTGTGGATGTGGCCGGGTGAGAGATAAGTTCCATGTCTGGCGGTCTTGTATTAAGGCAATTTAATTTACTCAGTGATGGGACAGAACATGGCCAAAATCTCGAAACGGCTCTGTTCGCTGACCTCTCGGATGAGATCCCCAGTCACCTCCAAACCCTTACCTTTTTCATATTTACAGCAGCTAAAATTACGATAGTGCGAGCATGGAAACCACCTACTGGTTAAACACAAAATATCCTACATTATGATTAATGAATAACTAACAAGTATTCTTAAATACAAGCAAAACTAATTTGAGAAGATATGAAACCCCTGGATTAAGATTGAGAGGACCAATGTTTGCTCTTCTTTCCCCCACCTTTTTCTCCATTTATTCTTCTCCCTATTAACCAATATTTTTATATGGATGCATATGAAGGGTCCATAGAGCCTCCCTCACTCTTAATCATTTATGGGTGCAAGGCATTGTGCCTTGAGGTACAGAACCTAATCCCTGTTGTTACTGCTCCCATGTTGCCTTGACTTTTGTGTTACCATTTAACTAATTGTTAATGTGATTATCTTTTATAGATATGCTTCTATTCTGTTTGTTATAGGGTGACTACAATTGCAGAGTTTATGCTCTTAGCAGTGGCGACCCATCCATAAGGAACGCCCCCCTAATCCACGCGCCCAGCCCGAGGCTCTAATTGGCTTCAAAAAGGGGTGAGCTCCAGGAGCAGAGCAGTGCACCCTGTGCCCACCCAGTTGTGTGACAATAGCTTATTAATATTCGCTATTGTCTTCTTGATTCGCCTCCCGGCCAATCAGGATGCCGGTCCTGAGGCCTGATTGGCAGTGGTCTCAGGACCCACTTCCTGTTGGGTTGCGAGGAGAAGCAACGGCCCAGAGCAAGGTCTCCAGGGACGGCTCACCTGCAGCCACATCCAGGACTCCCCGGCTTGGACAGTGGAGGGAAGAAGAGGAGGGGAGATCAGAGTGTCATTCCGGCCAGGACTTGTCATCTGCCTCCTAAGGTAAGGAGGCCTCAGTTTGCCGCCTGCCCGGTCCATCTCCCGTTGGGGGAGGGGGGGAGTGTTAGCTGATCGCCGCCTTCCAGACCATCTCCAGCAGGGGGTGACATTGGTCTTTGGTTTGCCACCCCCCCCCCCCTCCAAATATTAAGCTGCACCACTGGCTCTTAGTAAAAAGGCTCATTTCTTTGTTTGGGTCCTGTCCATAACACTCAGGCTCTTGATTGTATTGGAGGGATGTTTCTTTACTCGGAAAAATGATTCTCGGTCACCACGTCGAATTATAAACCTCCCCCCCCCCCCACCGTTTGGTTTCTGGTTACAGTGGGGGACGACCTCTACCAGACCTTCCGCCGCTAGTCGATTGTGAGGGGGGGAGGGGGTTGCCCTCTACCTGGCCCGTCCGCCGTTTGACTCCGGAGGAATGGAATCCTCCGTCTACTGTTCAGGACCGGCCTTACTGTGAGACTAGAGGGGAGGAGAAGAAGGGAGGTGACAGGTTCGGCCCCTCAGGACCTACACCGACGTCCACTCGGCAGGGACCTCTGGAACGAGACCCGGCAACGAAGAGGAGCGTTGGGTTGTCCTTCACCCA
>BLSH010177556.1:24804-35138 GCA_018402905.1 Glandirana rugosa | reverse complement strand
TTTTCTGCATCATCTGATTTGGAAACAAGCATTTGGACTGTGCGTTGTAGGTCTGCAATGGTACTTGCATGGGAGGCTGTGATGTCCTCAGTAGCAGAGATCCTGGCTTCAGACTCCGACAACCTGCCCCTGATTTTGTCCAGGTCACTTCTTATAAGTGTACATTCCTCTGCCAAATGATCAATTCTGGCCAGCATAGCCGAGCTGCTCTGTTCAATAGCGGCAAGGATAGCCGTGGTGCCGTCCTGAGAAGGAGCAGGGGAGGCCGACCCCCCCAGAGAGGATACAGGATCCATGGATAGTTCTGACAGTAAAGCCTGCAATCTATTCACCAACGGGGCTTTAGGAAGTGTCACTGGGGATGAAGAAGTGTGGGCAGGTGTGCAGGATTTCTTTGCTTTGCCTTTGGATCCCATGAGGTAAGAAATCCCAGGAGAAACAAGCCAGGAACACTAGAGGGGGGGGTACGCCTGCAACAGCCAGAGGATTAGCAGGAAAAGTTCTCAAAGAGGTATGGTTGAAGCTGCTCACACTATGCTGGGACAGTGGGGTCAGCACCTGAGAGATGTGAGAGGCAAACTAAGCACTTTATCACCCTCAGATGAGAGAAATGTTTGCTCCAGAGGGACACTGTCCCAAGTTTCAGGATTCTTGGCTGTGAAGGGAGCATGCACTCTGCAGTAAATATGGCCGCTGTGTCAGCCTCCTCCACCCCCATCCAGCAGTACGTTGCCGATCAGCGACCCCACACTCTCCCCCACTCCACACCGCTATTACTCCAGAGGCCCCCCAGAGGTACCACAGCTTCTCCAGAAGGCTATGGGAGCGGGCATAGGAGTCCGCCGGATCGCGCCGCTCCGGCCGTCCGGAAATCGAGGCCGCGGCTTCAATGGCCCAAGTAGGCCGCAATTCAAAAAAGTCCGTCCGGACTCAAAATACCCCCCCAGGCTAGGGCAGCAGGGTCAGTAGAAGGGGACCTGGTAGGATGGAGTCTCACCGGCACTCTGGAGCAGAGGATGGTAAAGGATTCTTGAAGGATTCTCACAGAGCTCTTGGAGAAAGCGTCCGCCGCCGCTCACATCTGGTCACGCCCCTCCATTTTATCTGAATTTAAAAATTCCATGTAAAGTGAATCTGATTCTGAGTGTTACCAACCAACCCCCTTTCCATGTATAACTTACCTGAGCTGTAATTTACCTGGTATCTGGTAACAATCTGTAATGATGTCATAACTCCATGTGCATGTTATAGCCACTTAAGGACCAGGCCTTTTCTGTTACTTTTTGATTAAAAGTACAAATCCGTATTTTATGGTAGAAAATGACATAGAACTCTCAAACATTATATACTTTTTTTAGCAGAGACCCTAGAGAATAAAATGGCGATCGTTAAATTTTTTTTATTTCACACGGTATTTGTGCAGCAATTTTTATGGAAAAAATACACTTTGATGAATTTTAATGCAAAAAAAACCACAATACGTAACCCAATTTTTTTGGTGAACTTTAAAAGATGTTACGCTGAGTAAATAGATACCGAACATGTCATGCTTTAACCCCTTCAATACCGGGCTATAGTAATATGACGTCCGCAGATGGGATCTCCCATCCTGGGGTAGACGTCATATGACATCCTCGGTATTTCGGCGCTGCTGCGGGGATCAGGCGTGTCCCTTTCCCCAATCAGGGGAAAGAGCCAATAAAATTGTCTCTTTACAACATGATTGGCTGTGTCCAATCACAGCCAGTCATTTCTGGGATCCGCATTCCCGCCGCTCGTGCGCTACCCTGTGAGGGTTGAGGCTTGTCCCTCAGACAAAGCCCAGCCCCAATCAGGGCAAAGAAGCAATGAAATTGGCTCTTTACCACGTGACCGGCTGTGTCCTATCACAGCCGGTCACAAATGTGAACACAGCGCCGGTAACTGGTTGTTAGCTGGTGTTTCTCCTCACACACCGTTCCAGTGTGAGGAGAAAATCTGGCTAAAAGTGAGTTACACTCTTTAGTGATCGTTACTCTGCCCAGATTTCCCCCACCAAATAAAGAGGACCTGTCATCAGCGCCCAATCTGAGTACCTGTCACTACTAAGCTCATCAGAGTACCTGTCACCCCATCTGGGGTACCTATCACCTGTCAGTCAGAGTACCTGCCACCAGTCAGAGTACCGGTCGGTTCCATCTGTGGCACCGGTCGTCCCCATCTGTGGTACCGGTCGCCCCCATCTGTGGTACCGGTCGCCCCCATCTGTGGTACCGGTCGCCCCCATCTGTGGTACCGGTCGCCCCCATCTTTGGTACCGGTCGCCCCCATCTTTGGTACCGGTCGCCCCCATCTTTGGTATCGGTAGCCCCCATCTGTGGTATCGGTCACCCCCATCTGTGGTATCGGTCGCCCCCATCTGTGGTATCGGTCGCCCCCATCTGTGGTATCGGTCGCCCCCATCTGTGGTATCGGTCAACCCCATCTGTGGTGTCTGTCGACCCCATCTGTGGTGTCTGTCGCCCCCATCTGTGGTGTCTGTCGCCCCCATCTGTGGTGTCTGTCGCCCCCATCTGTGGTGTCTGTCGCCCCCATCTGTGGTGTCTGTCGCCCCCATCTGTGGTGTCGGTCGCCCCCATCTGTGGTGTCGGTCACCCCCACCGGGAGTACCCGTCGCGTGATCCCACCGGGAGTACCCTTCGCGTGATCCCACCGGGAGTACCAGTCGCGTGATCCCACCGGGAGTACCAGTCGCGTGATCCCACCGGGAGTACCAGTCGCGTGATCCCACCGGGAGTACCAGTCGCGTGATCCCACCGGGAGTACCCGTTGCGTGATCCCACCGGGAGTACCGGTTATGTTTCTTCATTTTCCCAAGAATTGTGGGAATAAAATGACAACTTCAAAAAAGTCACCATGCCTCTTACTAAATACCTTGAAATGTCTACTTCTCAAAAAGGGGTCATTTGGGGGTATTTTTACTGTCCTGGCTTGTTAGTGTCTCAAGAAATGAGATAGGCCGTCAGTACATCAGGTGTGATCAATTTTCAATGATTTGCACCATAGCTTGAAGATTCTATAACTTTCACAGAGACCAGATAATATACACTGATTTGGGTTATTTTTTTTACCAAAGATGTGTAGCAATATACATTTTACAATAGAAACTAAAGTGTTGTTTTTTTTTTTTTTCCCAAAATTTTCGCCCTTTTTTCACTTATATTGCAAAATATAAAAAAACAGTGGCGATTAAATACCACCAAAAGAGAGCTCTATTTGTGAGAAAAAAAATAACAATTTTGTTTGAGTACAGTGTAGCATGACTGAGTAATTGTCATTCAATGTGTGAGAGCGCTGAAAGTTGAAAATTGGTCTGGGCAGGAAGGGGGTGTAAGTGTCCTGTATGGAAGTGGTTAAAATTGCGCACGCTTATGCAATGGCGACAAACTGATACTTAAAGCGGAGTTCCGCCCAAAAGTGGAACTTCCGCTTTAAGCCTTCCTCGCCCCCTTACATGCCACATTTGTAGTTTTTTTTTGAGTGGGGGGGGGAGTGTGTACCTTGTTTTGACAGGTACTTCCTGTCACACTTCCTCCTTCCATCACCTGGCGGCCTAGGTGACTCCTCCTCTCCTCCTAGGTGGCCCCTCCCGGCAATCTATTGGGATACGTCACAGGTCCCAGAAGATTGCCTGGCCAATAGGAAACTGCAGCGCGACTCGCGCATGTGTAGTGTGTGCCGGGCCATGTGCCCGCACTAGGAATGACGGTGCCGTCGGGAGGAGGGGGGAGACGAGCGCAGCCATTGGTGGACCGCGAGACAGGTAAGTTTGTTTATTAAAAGTCAGCAGCTACACTTTTTGTAGCTGCTGACTTTTAATAAACTAAAAAATGAGTGGAGCTCTGCTTTAATCTCCATAGGGGAAAATTAAAAAAAAAAATTTACAGGTCAACTGTTTAGCGTTACATAGGAGGTCTAGTGCTAGAATTATTGCTCTCAATCTAACGTTCATGCCGATACCTTTTTTTTTTTTTTTCTCTATTTTATTTTATTTTTACACTGCTTCTTTAATTTTTTTTTATCAATTTTACGTGTATAACAAGGAATGTGAACATCCCTTGTAACAGAAATAAGGGATGACAGGTTCTCTTTATAGAGAGATCTGGGGTCTATAAGAATAAGACCACAAATTTCTCCTCTACTTTTGAAAGCAAAAATTAAAAAATGTATCATTTGCTTTAAAAAAAAGATTGTTTACTTCCATTCTAGACCGGAAGTCACTTCATGAGGTCACATCCGTCCTCCTAGATCATTGGGCTCCAAACTGCGGCCTGGGGGCCAGATGCGGCTCTTTGCTTTTATCTGGTCCTTTGGGTGCACTTTCATCCACTGATACCAACTATGGGGCATAATTCCCCTTCAAATTTCTCCCACTGACACCAAAGATGGGGCATTGTTTTTTCCCATTGACACCGGGGCCTTTTCTATTCCCAATGACCATTGTCCGGCCCCCAAAAAAGTCTGAAGGACACTAAACTGCCCCTTTGTTTAGAACATTTGGAGATCCCTGTCCTAGATCGTAGATGTGTTCAGAGAGGATCTCATCTCTGTTCACTTCTATAGCCAGTCGCACACAGCTGAACAACCCCTCCCACTGCTTCTGAAAGTAATCCAGCAGCTTATTAGCCGCTCGGATTGCTTTGTGAGAAAGATAATCACCGGCTGAAAAAAAAAAACAGGGTTATGACTGGTGGCTTCAGCTGGAAAGGCGTGCTTCTCTCTGTCCACTCCCACCTCCTTTATCTCCCTATTGGTCTGTTGGGCTGCCCTCTAGATTAACCAATGGGGAGGGGGTGGTGGAACCAAATTTGAGGAAAATTCATGATTTGCATGCATCTTCAGCCCATATCTCTGGATCAAAGTTGCACATGCAACTGGGTCTTGGTGTTCTGCCACTGTGTGAAGGGGGTGGGGGGTGCACTAGAATATGTGAAAGGGTCCCACTGTGGGATCATAATAAAGGACCCTGGGATCAGTAGTATGAGCGTCAGCCAAGGGTCAGGAGGGCCCTTTATGGTTTATTGCACCAGGGCCCTGAAGGTTCTAGTTTCATCTCTGCTCTGGATTACTCTGACATGCGGTTTTCGTTGAAGGTATACGCCTTCATTTTTTTCCCCAATCCTTCCTCTCATCCTGCTTGGAAAAGACAATAATACACTTTAGCTTTGTGCCATAAAAAATATTTTCTTTCTTTCAGCTCCATTGCTCTTTGTACCCATTAAAATTCAGCATATGTACTGATCTGAAGGTGGCGTTTACCCATATAGAATTATAGCCAATTTTCACTTTGCAGGAGTCATCTGTTATTTTTATGTGTATGTAACAAAAATGAGGAAAGCATTTTTTTTTATGAAGAGAACTGATCTGATGGGAAACGACTAGATCCACGTTTTATTACGTATGGCTTTTTAGTGATCTGCTTGACTGTCATGACCAGCAGCTATACTTGTTGCCTCTAGCCATTATGAGAGACAGCAGCTGCCTAGTAATACCTTGATAAGGAGACGCAGGTGCATGCTTTACTTCATATCCGCAAGACCGTGAAGACAATCACATAGTGCTTTTGGCTACCTTGAAAAATAACTCATCAGATTCTCCACTTCATCAGGTAAAAAGGCTTGGTAGAATAGAACAGTTGACCTTTTTCCTGCATTAGTAAAGAAACATGGAGGGTATTTCAAAAGCTGAATTGAACCCTGCTAAGTGTATTAACCTTTTAACGCTTTGTGTGTAGCTGGGAGTTGGTTTTGATCTCCCTTGCCACTAGGCTTCTCAGATGTGCATTGATTTAGATGACTGAACATCGTGTCCGTCATGAACCCACTTAACCTTTGAGGCTCAAGTGGTTTCAAAACAGGCATGGGATTAATGGAGAAATGCAGAGTTCTGAGGTTCCTCAAGAGAAAAGATTTTTGGGGCTTTCAGGCTGTAGAGAAAACAGAGAGCTCTTCGACGTCTAATGCTCTTGATCTGGCGTGCTGATACTGAAGACCTCTTCTGAAGTTCGCTGTTCCTCAGGGAAGAACAAGCATTATGTAGTCAACTCATTCCAATCCTTACTATGTGCTCTGGATACTGTCCCATCGTATTGTTTTCTGTAAACCAAAAACGTTTTTTTTATTAGCTTTGGATAGTGTAGGGAAGGATTATTACCTTGAGTTTTATTGCCGTTTGTGCCCCTGATGAAGAGGGACACCCTTTCTATTTGTCCTGGTGCCTGTGAATACAAATTTAAAATTTTGAGTTGTCACTGAAACAAGAAGAAGGAATTTCTTCCACTAGGGATACTTGTTCTGATGACAGCTAAGAGGGTATTTCCTTGAATTTTGGTCCCCACTTTCCTGCTGTTGAATCCACAAGTTAGTGAGTAAATGTAAATTATTTTAATTTGAAGAGATCCCCACTCACATCCTGTTGTGTCTGCAGAATAGGAAGTGAGACCAGATTGCAAAAAAAAGGACAAACTTTTAACCCTTCATAACTCTATTCAAAACTAAACAATGTTTTGGCTTTAAGTGCAGTGCCTTGAAAAAGCATTTGTACCCCTTGACATTTTCCACTTTGTATAATTTTTTTTTACAAATATCTGAGAAGTGTGGTGTGCGTTTGTATTCACCCCCCCGAGGCAATACTTTGTAGAACCACCTTTACAGCTGCAAGTCTTCTTGGGGATGTCTCTACCAGCTTTGCACATGTAGAGAGTGACATTTTTGCCCATTCTTCTTTGTAAAATAGCTCATTTTCTGTCAGATTGGATGGAGAGCATCTGTGAACAGCAATTTTCAAGTCTTGCCACAGATTCTCTATGGTTATGTCTGGACTTAGACTGGACCATTCTAGCACATGAATATACTTTGATCTAAACCATTCCATTGTAGCTCTGGCTGTATGTTTAAGTTCATTGTCCTGCTGGAAGGTGAACCTCTGCCCCAGTCTCAATTCTTTTGCAGACTCTAACAGGTTTTCAACTACGAGTGCCCTGTGCAGTATTTGGCTCCATCTCATCTGACCAGAGCACCTTCTTCCATATGTTCGCTGTGTCCCCCACATGGCTTCTTGCAATCTGCAAATGGGATTTCTTATGCTTTTCTTCTGGCCACTCTTCCATAAAGGCCAGATTTGTGGAGTGCACGGCTAATAGTTGTCCTGTGGACAGATTTTACCACCTGAGCTGTGGATCTCTGCAGCTCCTCCAGAGTTACCATGGATCTCTTGGCTGTTTCTCTGATTAATGCTCTCCTTGCCCGGCCTGTCAGTTTAGGTGGACAGCCATGTCTTGGTAGGTTTGTAACTTCTCCACAATTTTATCCCTGACCTGTCTGGTGTGTTCCTTGGCTTTTGTGATGCTGTTTGTTGACTAAGGTTCTCTAAAAAACCTCTGAGGGCTCCATAGAACAGCTATATTTTTACTGAGATTAAATTACACACAGGTGCACTATTTACTAATTAGGTGACTTCTGAAGGCAATTGGTTCCATTAGATTTTAGTTAGGGGTATCGGAGTAAAGGGGGCTGAATACAAAGGCACTTATTTATTCTTCTTTTTTTAATTGCACAAATTGGCAATCTGGTAATACAATCTCTATAATCACCTTTACATTTTCCAATAAATATAAAGGTGATTATACCCTACTCTTATAATCCATTCAAATATACATCCAATCTAGCAAAGTACTGCAAAGTTTGTGGTAGATCTAAACTAGGCCCATACATATACTCTTACCATTCAATCCATAATATTTCTAACTGTTAATCTTCCCAGTAAAATTATTGATTATATATAACATTGATTAAACGTAGAGATGTAAGGTTTCAATTAATTTCCTTTTTCTTTCTGATTGTTTTTGAAAGTAGAAATGTAAAGGATTGCCTATGTTCACAAGAAAACCTGAAAGATCGAGCAAACAATCTGATATTCACATGTCTTGATTTTAACAGTAGCAGACGGTTAATGTTTCCACCGTGTCAGATCAGAGCAATTTAGACTGGATCGAATAGGGATGCTCGAAATTGATCAAGCATGAACAAAAATACACTTTGATTTATTATGATTATCAAGTCAATAGTTTATTGTTCAATCTAATTGTGTATGGCTTTCTTAAAGGTGATTGTTTAATCAGGAGGTAACGTGTTTGGTCAGCTTAACACTCTTCTCGAGTGAGTGGTATTATATGTCCTGTTCTGGTTTTCCTCTTTTATGGCTGAATGTGTTTTTATATTCACAAAATGACCTAAAACATATGTTCATGTACGTTGTATCAGAATCTCAGAATGTAAAGATAAAATGAATACACGGTCCCAACAAGGACAATATGACAGTCTAAGATCAATATGTAAAACGGATCACTGGTGAACAGCATGGGTAGAAAGTAAAAGCTTGTGCCCAGCTAGGCTACAGTGTGGGATCTACTCTTATATAGTGAAACCCCATAACTCCTGGGGTGCTCAAGATGATGTAACCTAGATGGGCGAGCAAGACACAAAAAATTAAAGAGAAATGGAGAGTAAGGAAACACGAAAGAAAAGAAAAACAAAAAAAGGAGAAAGAGAATGGGGACAGGATAGACAAGAGAGAGACATGGGATGAGGGAGGGTAGGGAAGGGAAGGCACTGAGTGTTTACTATCAGTGTAGCCTCTCCTAGGGGGTGCATCAGAGAGTCAATTGCTAAAGGAAGGGTGTGCAATCACATCCTACCCTTCAGTTTCTCTGAAGCAGAGTAGTGAATCCAAATCATCCAGGTGTTGATGAATTTCTCCCATTTGTCCAATACCTTAGCTTGCATCTCCTCCATGAGCATAATGTCATTCATTTCATGTACCCACATGGTGAGTGGTGGGGGGAGGAGTTTGCCCAGTGTCTGGAAATCAAGTGTCTGCCTGCGGATAGTAAAAATCTCAGCAGGCTAGACTTCTGGGATTTAATCGAACCCGCGAGTATGGACACCAGGGTTATAGAGGGGGATAATGTTATGGTTTGTCATACATTTCTGTGAAGATTTGGATGACCTGTGACCAAAATGGGGGAATGAGATAGCAGTCCCACCAGATATTCAGATAAGTACTGTGACGAACCCGGGTATCCGATCTCTGCCCTCCTTGCCGACGGGCGACCGAGGACCCCCCCTGATCAAACACAGTGGTTGTCACGAACCTAACAATGCCACTCTCGGCTGCTCTCAGCACAAAGATTTCCCAGTTTGCGGGACCACCGTCTAAATGCCAGCCGCCTGAGAGTGATTGTTTCCAGGCTAATTAAAAATAATTATTTCTCCTATCGTTCACTGACAGACGCAGCTCTCCATTACGTGTGGGGTTTTATGCTGGTCTCACTAGGAGTTAACTAGTCAGGGAAAAGAAACAGATGGCCCCTCCCATGGGGGCCATCCTCTCTTCCCACATAAAACCCCCTCATAGCATAGCTCTTCAGTCTAAATGCCTAGTTTGCAAGGAGTTGACCCGGCTTCCCTTCAGGGGAATTGTGGTCCTGTTTGTGACCGTTTTTTATTCAATTTTCTTTTACTTTTATTTGTCTATCAAGCAATTGATCTGCTATCAAGAAGCCGGTCGGGGCATAGAGAGTCCATGGGCTCTGTACTTTCCCCGACCTGGCCGACCGATGCGAGCCAGTCCCACCGTATGTGGACCCGCCGCATCATGCCCGTTCCGTGCGGGCGGCCTGGGGTGATCCCCCCTTATGCCCAGCCCCGGATGCGATTTGGGAAGGGCGACTTCTGGCCTGCAGCATACCGCCCAAGCAGGGGCAGAAGGTCTGCGACTGGGTGGCTACCCATGGCGTTGTCCGGATTGGTGAGTGAGAGCTCCTTCCTTCCCCCTCTTTTTAGGGGTGGAAAGGGGGACCGACGACCCTAAAAAGAAAAGAAAAAAATTTTTTTTTACTGGGTAGCCGCCGGTAGGGGCGCGTGGAGCCATGTTCACCCCCTGCACACCCCCCCTTCCCCCCGCACCCGATCATCTATCGCCGTTCGGTCGTTTTTCGCCGCCATGCGGCGATCGGCCGCCATTTTGCGGCGGGCCGCCGCCATTTTGCCGTAGCCGCAGACATATCGGGCCTATGAGGCTTTCCCTCTAGCGCTCAGAGTGGTCATTTGCGGTACTGCACGTTCCATGCAGGTGTTTTTTGGCCTCTAGTGTTCAACGGCGGCCATATTGGAATCCCTGCTCATGCAAAAAACGTGTCTACAGCTTTTTACTTTCACTTTGGAACGGTGTGTGCTCCGCGTTTACTGGTGAGACTCGCGATCTCCCTTTCGGAGTATCCGGGCTATACAGACGCC
>BLSH010177556.1:0-17179 GCA_018402905.1 Glandirana rugosa | reverse complement strand
AGTTTAGGCCACACCCATTTTCGCCGCGGCTCACGTTCCGCGCCAAATTTTTCCGGGCTAGAGCCCCTGGTCTTTTTCCAACCTAGCAACGCCCCTGATTGTGTGTATACCTACTCTCCGCGTGTGTTCTCTTCCACCCAAACCTCTGTTACAGATTCCATGGGCAGACGGGTTGGCTCTAAGGGCTTGAGCTAAGTGCTCAATGACTAGGGCTGGTACCATTAGCTATATTCAGTTTTTCCGATTGGATCTCATTCACCAGCACTGTGGCCTAGTGTGATGAGTAGAGGGAATAATGCCTGGTATTTCCTCTTTTAGCTGTTTTCAAAATGTGGTTAATACAGTGCCTAGAAAAAGTATTCATACCCCTTGAAATTTTCCATCTTTTGTCATGTTACAACCAAAAACGTAAATGCATTTTATTGGGATTTTATGTGATAGGCAAAACACAAAGTGGCACATAATTGTAAAGTGGAAGGAAAATGATAAATGGTTCTCAATTTTTTTACAAATATCTGAAAATTGTGGCGTGCATTTGTATTCAGCCAACTTTACTCTCAGACACCTAACTAAAATCTAGTGGAACCAATTGCCTTTAGAAGTCACCTAGTTATTACTAAGTCCACCTGTGTGTAATTTAATCTCAGTATAAATACAGCTGTTCTGTGAAGCCCTCAGAGGTTTGTTAGAGAACCTTAGTGAACAAACCGCATCATGAAGGCCAAGAAACACTCCAAACAGGTCAGGGACAAAGTTGTGGAGAAATTTAAAGCAGCGTCCACCTAAACTGACAGGCCGGGCAAGGAGAGGTTCAATCAGAGAAGCAGCCAAGAGGCCCATAGTAACTCTGGAGGAACTGCAGAGATCCACAGCTCAGAAAGGAGAATCTGTCCACAGGACAACTATTAGTTGTGCACTCCACAAATCTGGCCTTTATGGAAGAGTTTCAAGAAGAAAGCCATTGTTGAAAGAAAGCCATAAGAAGTCCTGTTTTCAGTTTGTGAGAAGCCATGTGGGGGACACAAAAAACATGTGGAGGAAGGTGCTCTGGTCAGATGAGATTGAAAGAAACTTTTTGGCCTAAAAGCAAAACGCTATGTGTGGCAGAAAACTAACACTGCAAATCACCCCGAACACACCATCCCCACTGTGGTGACAACATCCTGTTGTGGGGATGCTTTTCTTTAGCAGGGACAGGGAAGCTAGTCAGAAATGGTGGGAAGACGGATGAAGCCAAATACAGGGAAATCTTAGAAGAAAAAGTAGTAGTAGTAGTAGTAGACTTGAGATTGGGGCGGACACTTCCAGCAGAACAACGACCCTAAACATAGAGCCAGAGCTACAATGGAATGGTTTAGTTAAAAGCATATTCATAGCCCATTCAAAGTCCAGACCGAAATTCAACTGAGAATCTTTGGCAAGAAAAATTGGCAAAGAAAATTGCTGTTCAGACCCTCTCCATCCAATCTGACAGAGCTTGAGCTATTTTTCAGTGGGCAAAATGTCACACTCTAGATGTGCAAAGCTGGTAGAGGCATCCCCAAAAAGTAATTGCAGTGACAGGTGGTCCTACAAAGTATTGACTCAGGGGGCTGAATACAAATGCACACCGCACTTTTCAAAGATGTATTTGTGAAAGAATTTGAAAACCATTTATCATTTTCCTTCCACTTCACAATTATGTGACACTGTGTTGGTCTATCACATAAAATCCCAATAAAATACATTTAAGTTTTTGGTTGTAACATGACAAAATGTGGAAAATGTCAAGGGGTATCAATACTTTCTCAAGACACTGTATGCAATCTTTAGAATGATAGATTGATATATGTTTTTGCACACTAGATAACTTCATACAGAGTTCTTGGCTTTGCTGCAGGCAGTTGTGTTAGAAATGGTGATAACGTTCCTAGAATCTAACATCATTTCAAAGCCAAAAGTGTAAGTGGATTCTCCAACACCCCTCCAATGTCTTACAGCTCTCAACATCTTGCTAAGCTCTTTGTCTGCTTTGTAAGGTTTTCTCCGAAGAGCACTTTTAAAGTTGGCAGCTTAATCCACTCCAGATGGGATCTGGGTGCTGCCCCACTGCTCTTACACATTTCTTTACCCACGCCAGCTGACACCCTCATTAACCGAAATCTCATCGGTATGAGTAAACTTATTACTGGAAACTGTTTTTTAAATAGACAAACTCTCAGCAATGCTCATTCACCTGCTTTAAAATGCCTTAAAGGGGAATTTCACATTTAGGTAAATCTAATCGATTGACTTAAACGTATCCTTGTGTGGCTGAAAATTGACTCATGCAAGCATTATTGCATCTAAATGGATCACAAAGACATCCCCAATGCATTAAATAAATAATCTTTAAGAGGAAATATATATTTTAAAGGTGGTACTATGCTTGTAATGTGCTTTCCACATGTGGAAGAAAAAAACAAAAAATGAGAGGTTATTCCTACATGAAATATAGGTGCACAGACAGAGCATGGCTCACAGTGACTCAGGTAGCTGCAGATACAGTGGGATTGATTTACTAAAACTGGAGAGTGCAAAATCTGGTGCATCTCTGCACAGAAACCAATCAGCTTCCAGGTTCATTTTTTGTCAAAGCTTAATTGAACGAGCTGAAGTTAGAAGCTGATTGGCTACCAAGCACACCTACAGCATATTTTACATTCTCCAGGTTTAGTAAATCAACCCCAGTATGTCTTACACAAATTTCTGTGGGGGTTCTGGTTGTGCACAGACTCCCAAAGACGACTTAGAGGGTACTGGGGTGGGCACAAACACAACATCCCTCACAGTGCCTCTGGTAGAGCTTAGGATAGATGCAGCTTATCTTGCAATGACTCCTCTGGGGTGGGCACAGACACAGCATGACAACACTGACTCCTGTGGCTGTGAGCACAGACATCACATGAGTCACAATGATTTCTGCGAAAAGGGACATCTATACAGTATGACCATGTTGAATCCAGTGGGGAGGGGCCCAGACACAGCATGGCTCATATTTACTCCTGTGGGATTGGGCACAGACACGGCATGACTCACATTGACTCCTCTGGAAATGGGCACAGACATGGTTTTAATCACGCTGACTGTTCTCGGAGTGGGCACAGACATGACATGACTCATATTGACTCCTCTGGGATTGGGCACAGACAGGGCATGATTCACTCTGACTCTTATGGGCACAGACACCGCATGACAGCACTTCCTGTTCTGGAAGCAGATGTAGCTTGAGAACACTGACTCCTGTGGGATTGATCACAGACACGGCATGACTCACATTGACTCCTCTGGGAGTGGACACAGACACAGCATGACTCACATTGACTCTTGTGGAAGTGGGTACAGACACAGCATGACAGCACACTGACTCCTGTGAGCATGGGCACAGATGAAGAATGACTTACAATGACGACTCTGGGGGTTAGACACGGACACAGAATTTCTAACTCTGACTTCTGCACGTGTGGGCACAGGATGACTCACCCTGACTCTTGTGGGGTGGGGCACAGACACAGCATGGCTTACAATGACTCCTCTGGGCGCAGGCATGGCATGACAATACTGACTCCTTTGGGACCAGGCATAGACACCGCATAATTCACACTGACTCCTGCGGGGAAAAGCTCAGACACCGCATGACTGACAAGGACTCCTCTGGGGATGGACACAGACAAGAAAATCTTGTACTTCTTCAAACTTCATTCCTTTTACTAATGTATAGGTTTTGTTTCATGATCATTAAGGACAAGTACTCACAAGCACAGATCTTCTTTGCTTACAGGAATTACTCTGACGTTCTTGGCTTTGCTCTCTCCTTCTACAGCCAGTGGAGTCTCAAAGGAGAAATACTTGTAAGGGAGAATGATACCCCTTTTTAAGGACTTTAGCATACTGAATGCAACTCATGTGCAGAGATCTCACTGCCTATGTCCCTTAGATGCTTAAACAGTAGTATAGTTAAAGTGGGGACAGCTACACAAAGCTAAATCGATTTTGAATGGATGTAAAATGCTAACCAACTGAAGATGGCTGTATATGTTACTATATAATTGTACAATCTTCTTTTGATTTACCAAAACTACATAACTTAAAGGCCTTTCTAAACTAGGTAACATGAAGGCCTTTCTAAACTAGGGAACTTGAAGGCCTTTCTAAACTAGGGAACTTGAAGACTTTTCTAAACTAGTTAACTTGAAGACCTTTCTAAACTAGGTAACTTGAAGGCCTTTCTAAACTAGGTAACTTGAAGGCCTTTCTAAACTAGGAAACTTGAAGGCCTTTCTAAACTAGGCAACTTGAAGGCCTTTCTAAACTAGGTAGCTTGAAGGCCTTTCTAAACTAGGTAACTTGAAGGCCATTCTAAACTAGGTAACTTGAAGGCCTTTTTAAACTAGGTAACTTGAAGGCCTTTCTAAAATACGTAACTTGAAGGCCCTTCTAAATAATCAAAATAGCAAAGGCCCTTGCACTTAATAGTTGTTTGTAGATTTTATGTAGAACATAGAAATCAGACTCAATGTTATTTTCGGGCTGTGAGAGACCTAATCCAGAACCACATCCCATATATTGTGCAAAAAAGGGAAGAAGGGAACACCTTGGGACTTTTAAGGTGCTATATAAAGAATGTTAACTTACTCAATAGGTATAAGTAAGTAAAATTCAATGAACTTTTATTTTTCCACAATGAAAAGATTGATAAAAAAAACTTATCACATCAATGTAAACTTCATACAACATTGCAACTGCTATTGCTCTACATGTTTCGCTCAAATAAGCTTCCTCAGGAGACTTGAAGCTGCTGCATGGAGTAGATACTACAAGTGAAAAAATAGACATCAGTAAGCAATTTACAAATTACAGAGTCAATACAATATTAATTACATTCATATTCATTACAAATAGTGACACAAGGTAAACTTGAAAACCAAAGAGACAGACCTACTGGATATTTCCAAAGAGATGTGTCTAGGTTACGATTGATTAATGTAAAATTCCACAATTCAGATGGAGACAATAGACTGACAAAGTACATTTTGACCACAGGGGAGAGATGTACATATAATGGTAAGGTAATGTTGCATTAGAATGAACACACACATGGTGTAAGGTTTACCTTTTTGCATCAGATGATGTTTTGGGACCTATTGATTCACCCTTTCGGTATCTGAACAAGGTGTTGTATATCAACGGGGGGCTGAGAGAGAAAGTGGCCGTATATTTAAAGCGGTTGTCTACCCAATTTGTTTACTTTTACCTACAGGTAAACCTATAATAAGGCTTACCTGTAGGTAAAATGAATATCTCCTAAACCTATACGGTTTAGGAGCTATTCCCCTTCTAATCTTCTGCTTTGTTATGGCGCATGCCCCGTGTATGTCCCGGCGCATGCGCCGTGTATGTCCTGGCAAAAGCCCGGACCTTGCCGGAAAGACGGGTCCCGCGCGCATGCGCAGGAGTGACGTCTCGCGGCTCCGGCCAGTCACAGCGCCGGAGCCGCGTACCCGGAAGCAAGATCCTAGGGAAGATGTCTGCTCCTCAGAGGGGACAGAGCAGCCCGGTCGGATCTTCGTTTCAAGGTATTTCATAATGAGCTAGTATGCAATGCATACTAGCTCATTATGCTATTGTCTTGCAGGATTTTATTTTTAATTTTTTTTTTTTTTTCGGGTAGACAACCGCTTTAAATGAATGTTAGATTTATATAGGGATTACAGATTTCCTTTATTACTACTAATAATCTTTTTTTCTTTGCTCGTAGAGGCAAAGCAGATGGTGAACAATGCTGTTTTTAGACTGAAGTTGGTTACCTGACCATATGGATGCCCGGGGCACTTACCTATGGAGGCGTTGACCAGTCGACTCTCTGGGCTGATCCCTGGTTGTCACTTTGACAAGAAGTCCGCCCAATCTGCACGTGGGGTGTTTTTTTTGCAGTTCTTCTGTGTATATTGTGGACAAAGACTTTCCAATATGGAGCCGGTGACTGCTATGCTAATGCGTCACTTCTACCCTGTTGAGTGAGCGCATGCGCACTAGTGTCTACTTGTCGTCTGCGCCCCGGCAGTGACATCAGACGCCTCCAGGACGGGGGAGACTTACAAAGCGGTGCTCAGCTGCCATTGGCTGATCGAGGCAGTGAGAGAGAGAGAGACAGTTGTGTCTCTAATCTCCCTCTCCACAGGAACACAAATGACTCCTATTTACCAGGTAAGAATCAAGTAGCACTTTGAACTTTATAGCTTGAATAGTAACCTTTTGTTAACCCATGGTATCTTTGCCCCCCCTTTTGGAACAGGGTTATCCCAGTCCCCCTTTGTGGGGTGGAATGCCAGAAACCAAAGGCTCATATTCCTTTTCCTTGGTTGGCCCTATATTGTTTATGGGGACACCAAGGGTAACTATCATTCAGTAATTATATGTCTTAATTTTCAGATACTCGGGGGTCTTTTTGATGACTGAGGTGGAATTTTACATTAATCAATTGTAACCTAGACAAATTTATTTTAAAGAAATATCAGGTAGGTCTGTCTCTTTGTGTTTCAATTTCACCTTGTGCCACTGCTGTGATATAATGATTATAAATGTAATTAATATTGTATTGACTCTGTAATTTGTAAACTGTTTACTGATGTCTATTTTTTTACTAGTAGTATCTATTCCATTCAGCAGTTTCAAGTCTCCCGAGGAAGCTCATTTGAGTGAAACATGTAGAGCAATAGCAGCTGCAATGTTATATGAAGTTTACATTGATGTGATAAGTTTTTATCAATCTTTTAATTGTGGAAAAATAAAAGTTTATTGAATTTTACTTGTACCTATTGAGTAGGTCAACATTCTTTATATAGCACCTTAAAAGCTCCAAGGCATAAAAATCAGATTGTAACATTTATGGTCAGCTTGAATGTTGCTAGATGAAATCAGTACACAAAATCTATTAATATTCTCTATTTATTACCTATTTCTCTTGTATGTTATGTCTGTACAAGGTACCTACTAGACCCTGTAAAAATTGATTACATTTTGTTTATTACCATGGATAGGACTATATACAGCAGTCCAGTAGAATAGCAGCTATAGTTATCTAAAAAAAATACTGAAATAACACTCCTGTACCTAATGCAAAATAGGAAGTTTGCTACAGGGCATGGCAGGCACTTTGAGAGCTTGTGCAAGCACATGAGACAATATAGGAATTAATATTTAGTAGATTTTTTTTTTCTGCATTGCTGCTTTAAAATGTATTTAAGCTTATTCACAACCAAAGCTCTTTAAATCCGTATTAAACCTGAAACCAAATATGTAAAATATAGCAGCTTACCAATTTATTAGATCTGGTGTCTGCATTAATTGTCTTTTTTTAGGCATTTCACCCTCTGTTTTCACTGGGGGTTCTGGCCAGGAACACCCCTCCTGTATTAGAGTGCCCCCTCTCTGAATGAAGGACCACAGGTGGGCACCTTTGGACAGCAGCATTGTCCGCCTGGGGGGAGGTTAGTGTTAGATGTACTAACAGATTTAAATACACTAAACACATTGAAGCCAAACTCCAGCTAATACTTTATACAGTAATCAGTTACAACAAATTGTTTTTTTTTCCATTTGGGATAAAGGTTTTACATAAAAGCTGATCCTTGTAAGCACCCCTGTCAGTGGTAAATGATTTGTCTCATCTCTGTCACTGATACATTCTGCTGGATACCTTGTTCTTTTGAAAATAAATAGACTTGCTGACTGGTTCAGCAGATGACAATAGAAGAAAGAAAGCCTTAAAATTAGCACTAATCCTGCCATCACTTCTAAGAACTTGTAAGCTATATAATAAAAGTTTGCTTTTGGGTTTAATACCACTTTAAGTTTGGATAGAGCATTGAAGGGTTTCATTGATGTCTCTCTGCTTACTGGGTAGATTTCTGGGTGTCATCAGGACAGGAAAGAAACTTTTTCTTATATGGATATAGACAGCAGTAATAGCCTGACAAAGGTTCTAACCCTTCCCCGATATACTAAAATGCTGTTTATATTGTTTTTTGGATATTTTTTACAGTGATTTCCCCTCACTTCCTTTCCAGGTGGTAAAGGAACAGGAAGTCAGGAGATACAGAAGTTCCCATCAGAGACACAGAGAGCATCAAAAAGGCCAAATATTCAAACCCTTACCCTCTACAGTGCATCCGGAAAGTATTCACTGCACTTCACTTTTTCCACATTTTGTTGTTACAGCCTTATTCCAAAATGGATTGATTATTGTAATTGAAATTCTACAAACAATACCCCATAATGACAACATGAAAGAAGTTTGTTTGATATCTTTGCAAATTTATTACAAATAAATGAAAAAAATCACATATGCAGAAGTATTCACAGCCTTTGCCATGACAGTCAAAATTGAGCCCAGGTGCATTTTGTTTCCACTGATCATCCTTGAGATGTTTCTACAACGTGATTGGAGCCCACCTGTGGTAAATTCAGTTGACTGGACATGATTTGGAAAGGCACACCCGGTCTATATAAGGTCCCACAGTTAACAGTGCATGTCAGAGCACAAACCAAGCTATTTAGTCCAAGGAATTGTCTGTAGACCTCCGAGACAGGATTGTACCGAGGCACAGATCTGGGGAAGGGTGCAGAAAATTTTCTGCAGCATTGAAGGTCCAGATGAGCACAGTGGCCTCTATCATCCGTAAATGGAAGAAGTTTGGAACCACCAGGACTCCTAGAGCGGGCCGCCCGGCCAAACTGAGCAATCGGGGGAGAAGGGATTTGGTCAGGGAGGTGACCAAGAACCCGATGGTCACTCTGACAAAACTACAGTGTTTCTCTATGGAGAGAGAACCTTTTAGAAGAACAACCATCTCTGCAGCACTCCAATCAGGCCTGTATGGTTGAGTGGCCAGACGGAAGCCACTTCTCATTAAAAGGCACATGGCAGCCTGTCTGGAGTTTGCCAAAAGGCACCTAAAGGACTCTCAGACCATGAGAAACAAAATTTTCTGGTCTGATGAAACAAAGATTAAACTCTTTGGCCTGAATAGCAAGCGTCGTGTCTGGAGGAAATGGGGCACTGCTCATCACCTGGCCAATTCCATCCCTACTGTGAAGCATGGTGGTGGAAGCATCATGCTGTGGGGTTTGTTTTTCAGCAGCAGGAACTGGGAGACTAGTCAGGATTGAGGGAAAGATGAATGCAGCAATGTACAGAGACATCCTTGATGAAAACCTGCTCAGAGCACTCTGAACCTCAGACTGGGGCGAATGTTCATCTTCCAACAGGACAACAACCCTAAGCACATAGCAAAGATAACAAAGGAGTGGTTACAGGACATCTCTGTGAATGTCCTTGAGTGGCCCAGCCAAAGCCCAGACTTGAACCCGATTGAACATCTCTGGAGAGATCTCAAAATGGCTGTGCACCGACGCTCCCAATCCAACTTGATGGAGCTTGAGAGGTCCTGCAAAGAAGAATGGGAGAAACTGCCCAAAAATAGGTGTACCAAGCTTGTAGCATCATACTCAGAAAGACTTGAGGCTGTAATTGGTGCTAAAGGTGCTTCAACAAAGTTTTGAGCAAAGGCTGTGAATACTTATGTACGTGGGATTCTTTTAGTTTATTTTTAATAAATTTGCAAAGATTTCAAACAAACTTCTTTCACGTTATCATTATGGGGTATTGTTTGTAGACTTTTGAGGAAAATAATGAATTGAGTCAATTTTGTAATACAGCTGTAACATAGCAAAATGTGGAAAAAGTGAAGCGCTGTGAATACTTTCCGGATTCACTGTATAATAAAAATTGGAAAAAGTTTTACCTGCTGCTGCAGAGCATTGAACAGAAACTGTCCTAGAAAACAGTAACTCCCAGCATGCTTTGCTTTGTTTGATTCTACAGATGACTTAATTTGCTACTTTTCCACCACAGATGGGATGTATTGCTTTAGTCATAGCAACACGCAAATACATGGAAATCTAATTATGCATCACAGTGAGAGAGAAGAAAAACACGGTACACACATACTGCAATAAGTCATGTATCTGTCAACATACCTTTAATTTGCACAAAATCATTTTCACCTAATTTGAAAAATCCTCAAAACACATGTAATACTGTGTAGAAAAAAAAACGGCTAGATTTATTTTTCAGAAACCATTGCAAATTCCTTGGTGGTATCATCCATTATAGTGCTCGTTTGTTGTGCAATGTAGAGATGAAGCTCCCCAATTAAAGAAAGCGTAGGCAATTTTCAGTCTGGGGGATAATCAAGGAACCGCTGTAGGTTTGCAGGAGCTTAGTCTTGGTCCCTAAGCCCTGCCACCATTTTTGGTCAGCCATGTCTTGGTTATATGTGATCTGACTGTAGAAATAAACAATAAACTGTTCTAAGAGTCCCAATCTTTTTCCTGATTCCTTTTTTTGACCCTGCCATTTTGAACAGCTGTCACTAGCTGAGGTGTCAAGGGTACAAAAAAAAAAGTGGACAAAAAGACCAAACAAATCATCTCTTCATTCTTTTAAGCCTAGGTGTCACAGTCATAATCTACCACTTGTCTCTGTGCAAGATGATTAAGAAGAGAGTGTTTCAAAGAGCCTTATCAAGCTCTTAGCCCTAACCTCAATTTGAGACAGACATTTCTTGCATCTGCTCAGGCTTTTAAAGACATAGAAATATATACAAGCCTAGGAATCATAAAAGGGAACCTGCATAAGCTTTGAACATTTTCCCAGATAGCAAGCAATTGTGCTGCAAGTTTGAAAATGTCTCGCTAAGCTATTGCTAGACTTGCCAGGCTTCACACGTTAGTTGCAGCAGGTCCGCATTGCATGACTCCAGACTTTCTTTGCAAACAAGTCTGCTGCAAGCTGTAGTTCAGTTATGTCGTGCAATAGTCATCCCACCACAGGGGTCACTGTGGCTGAATTTACATGCTGTAGACTTTCAGAGCTTTTGCTGTAGACTCACCACTGCAACTTTGCTCTTGCTAGAGACTAGAGCACATTTGCTACAAATTGGAAAAGTGTCAACTAGAACTTGTGCATCCAGTGCTCTGCAAGTGTACAATTTGCCAGTGAAAATGTGCAGGAAGTTAACACGACTTAGAATTCAACACTGACACAAATTTGTGGCACGTTATCCTTGCTATCTGGGTTGTATGTAAAGCTGCTGTCCTGACATGAAGGATCCCAAAGCCTTGCTTGTATCATGGCCATTGTTTTTCAGGTCCCACAATGATTAATAGTTATTTATTCGTTAAAATGTAGCTAATCAGGATCACAACATGTGCTGGCAGTGAACATGCTGAAAGGAGGAAAGAGCAGAGGGATAACCTCCTCCATGTGCTACTTCTCCTAACTTATCTAGTCAGCAACTAAGGTTGTGCCCAGGTCCTATTGCAGCTGCAATGGAGGTCCCAGACTATGCTATCTGACTGGGGTGGTGGCATCACTGGAAAACTGGAGGAAATTACATGTAACATGTTTTCAGTAGTGCCAATTGCTGTATTTAAACTGTGTGCTTAGCTGTCTGCCCAGAGTAAATATTGAATCTTCATGGAGACCTGAATGGATGCTGTTCATAGAACCCAACCCCACACCCACATTCCTGATTTATAGGGTAAAAAAGGGAAATAAGAAAAGATTATAGAATAAAAAAATACTTCTTACCCACCTTCCTCCTGTGCCTCTGTATTGAGGTAACTTAGACCTCTAAAGCTATGCCCCTAGTAACTGCATTAGTAATGTTGATGAACAGAGGGATACCTATGGTTTGGTTCGATTCTGGCAACCTAACTTGACTTGTCCCTTTTCTTTAAGCCTCTTGAGTGACAGTCTTATGACTTAAATATGACCATAGCCAGAGTAGCCTTTTACATTATTATTCAAAATTCCCCAATATTAATATTTCTTCAAAACCTATTTTGTTCATTATTTTCCTGACTCCGTATTTCTTTTCTACTTCTTCCATCTGTGCATCTCTTCCTCTATGTTTGTCACATTGAGTGCCTTTTCCATCTGCCTCTCTCCTCCCATCTGTGTCTCTTCCCTTCTCCATCTTCCCCCTCCACCATAAATGCTGCCTCCCTACATATTTCCTTCAATCCCTTCTCCTCAGACCTTTCACCCCATTTACGTCCAAGTCCCAAGAGACCCCTCCTCTCTTTGCACCTGTTCTTCATTCTCGAGATTTGCAGCTGACACCAGCTCAGGTGTTCCTGCTGAGTTATGCCTTTGTTCACGACAAACGAGAAGACTTCATGCTCATTTAACCAAGACATTAAAAGCAAAATCATTCTACACGTCAAAAAGAAAGGAGGGGAAGAAGAATGGTTCTCCAATGCCAAGCTAGCAGCTTTAATGAACAGACTGTTAATGCCACTCTCCGGGCATAACCAACCAAACTTTGTCATGGTCCATTAACTTCTAGGTTATATACGCCTAGATTCCTTTTAATTTACAAAACGCTTGTTTACAATGCTGGTCGCCACAGCCTAGGTAGTGAAAAGATAAACTGCTTGAAATATGCTAATGATTTCATGCGGAAGCCACACGAATCACACTCTCATTACTGATTGTCTGGCTGTACAAGCATGGGGTGCAGGACCTCCTGGGGGTTTATTGATGTCCCTTTAAAATAACAGCTTGCTCCCTCAGGAGCAAGTAATTGTGACTGGGAAACAACAGCCTCCCCTAAGAGTCCTTCCACTGCAACACCTTAATCTGTTTTTGAAAATGACCAACTAATTATGAGGACGTGTGCGTCACCACAATGAGAACAGCAGAGAATGTTTAGCGCACCTTGTTACAAATCGTCTTTCGTCTTTGGTAATTGAGACTGTGCTGATCATTAAACAGCTGCCAGGCTGACATAAAGGAACCTGAAATGTTTGCTGTAGAGATATTCGGAAACCAAATCAGGCTTTGAGGTGATAATATCGAAGGTGATTTTTTTTATGGCCGTTTCAGAGATTTGTGTCTTGGTTCTGGTCAAGCTGACACATTCTACACAGCTTGGGAATTTTATATTAAAAATGTTTTTTGTCAAAAGTTCTACTTCACTAGGAAGCCATGTTTTGGTACAGCATTTTGGACGCAGTCTTGCAGTCCTGGGTTCCCATGGAACGTTTTTTTTTATAGCTTTGTTTGTTCTCCCCATGTTTGTTTGGGTTCTATGTGCTTCCACAGTCTAAAAGCATGTTGAAGTGTTCCTTGACTCCTGCCTTGGCCTAGACTGCAGGGGTGTCAAATTGTGGCCCTTAAGCTGTTGTAGAATTACAAGCGTCGTCATGCCTCAGCTTTTGGGAGTCACGCTTGTAACTGTCAGCTTTGCAATGCCTCATGGGACTTGTAGTTGGGCAATAGCTGGAGGCCCACAGTTTGACACTTGTGCAAGTGTGCTTAAATTTCCATTATTTTGAAAGCTTCCCCAGGGACTGCTATGGATAATTTGATGCCTGCCTGTGCTATTAGGGGTTAAAAAAAACATGATTCCATGATTTGGTCATTTAATTTTGGATACACCTGCTTAGAATGCATTAAAACCAAAATCTCCAAATTCCGTCCTCACCTAAACACATTTATCTTGGACAAAAGTGTGCACAGTTTTCAAAAAGAATTTAAAAAAAACGTATAAACCAGCAATTTAAGAATCAAATATTTATCACAAAGTCTTTTTGGCTTGGCACCTCACATTTGCCCACCCTGCACAGTCTGTGCCAGAACATGTGTTGCCTTTCCACCCACACGCCACATGAACATCTAGGTCATCTGTCTGACAGAAGACGCAGCATTCCAAAGTCTGTTGCTGCGTTGAAATGATCAAGCGGACATCAGAGACAAGGCAGCTGTGTCGAAGAGAATGTTGCAGGGGTGTAAACATGAAATAATTCCATCCACTAGTCACCAAAAAATAATAATAGCAGAAACAAATGACAGGTACCGCGGGGGGCAGGAAGAACCATTAATGCCAAACGCAGCATGAGGAGAAAATATTATTCAAAAGGCTCCACAAAGTCTTCACTCATCTGTCAACAAAGGGGTGCCAGGAACACAGAGGAAGGAATTGTGTGGCTGCAATTACGGGGTGATCTTGGCTACTAACACTGTATTAAAGAAAAAAACTCTTCACCTAGAACACTGAGAAATAGAATTGGTGCACATAGATGTCTTGGTTCCAGTCAACTTACGGGTAGATACCAATGTTTGTGCCTTAATAAGTCCCTCCTTTTTCAATATAGGAATTGCCTGAGAGACAATGAAGTGCAACCAGAGATGTTGGTGCAACGGCACTTTAGTATTGTGTTGGTGGTTAGTCGTCGAAACATCTACATTTTTTGTGTCCAGTTCTCCAAGTTTCATTGCCGGATTATCCTGGCAAACTCCAATATGTCATCTTTACAATATATTCAGAAACTCAGCACTGCCACTTTTTTTGTGCAATAGCTTTGAGAAGTGCTGAAAAGTCTGTTTTTTTTTTTTGTCTCCCACCCAAATAAGTAAGAGCAAGTTAGCATTTCTCCCTTAAAAAGCCCCCCTCCCCCCCCAGTAAAGAAACAATGAGAAGATCACTTGTCTTCTCGTAAGGGGCGAATCTTCATCTCTGTGAATTTGAGTGAATATTGCCAACCTGTCCAGGAGGACCACTCAATGCCATCAGCATAGGAAGCGTGGTGCCCACGAAGATATTGCCCATTCAGGTTTGAAGTGTGGCAGTTGCGGTACCACCAGGCTCCATGGTAGAAGCTGGCGCAGTTGTTCTCAGAGTGGTCGTTGTCCATGTCTTTGGTGGTGAATTTCATTCCGCTGTGCTTTCCCAAGGAATCCCCTAAGAGGCAAGAAAAGAGGGGTACCATTATGAAAATTCAAGGACAACTTGATTTGTAAAGTAGAAAAATAAGGTGTATGAAATAAATAATTTCTATGTTTTCTACATATTGGTACTTTAGTGAAGGAGGGTAACATGTGGTACATGATGTACTTGGTTTTACCAATGATATGGTTTTTGGGCTTCAATCAAATGTGTGTTGACAACCATAGGTGAAAAATACTTATGGTTTATTTTTTCATTATTAGTGCCTATTAACTGCAATCTACAGTGAGGGAAAAAAGTATTTGATCAGCTGCTGATTGCTGATTTTGTGCATTTACTCCTTAACAAAGAAATGAACAGTCTATAATATTAATGGTTGGTTTATTTTAAAGTGAGAGACAGAATAACAACATAAAAACCCCAAACGCATTTAAAAAAAGTTGTAAATTGATGTTCATTAGTAAACTTCAGATGGTCCTATACATGTGGTTTCTTGAGCAGGGGGACCTTGCGGGCGCTGCAGGATTTCAGTCCTTCACGGCGTAGTGTTACCAACTGTTTTCTTAGTGACTATGGTCCCAGCTACCCTGAGATCATTGACAAGATCCTCCTGAGTAGTTCTGGGCTGATTCCTCACCATTCTCATGATCATTGAAAACTCCATGAGGTGAGATTTTGCATGGAGCCTCAGACCGAGGGAGATTGACTTTTTCGTGTTTCTTCCATTTGAGAATAATTGCACCAACTGTTGTCACCCTCTCACCAAGCTGCTTGGTGATGGTCTTGTAGCCCATTCCTGCCTTGTATAGGTCTACAATCTTGTCCCTGACATCCTTGAACTGCTCTTTGGTCTTGGCCATGGTGGAGAGATTGGAGTCTGATTGCTTCTGTGGACAGGTGTCTTTTATAAAGGTAACAAGCTGAGATTAGGAGCACCCCCTTTAAGAGAGTGCTCATAATCTCAGCTCATTACCTGTATAGAAGACACCTGGGAACTAGAAATCTTGCAGATTGATAGGGGATCAGATACTTATTTCACTCATTAACCACTTCAGCCTCGCAAGGATTTCACACTTTAGGACCGGAGCCCTTTTTGCGATTCGGCACTGCGTCGCTTTAACTGAAAATTGCGCGTTCGTGCGACGTTGTATCCAAACGAAATCTGCGTCCTTTTTTCCCACAAATACAGCTTTCTTTTGGTGGTATTTGATCACCGCTGCGTCATTTCTGATCGCTGCTATAAACAAAAGAGCGACAATTTTGCAAAAAAACCCAAATTTCTTACTTTTTGCTAAAATACAAATCCAAAAAAAAAATTATAAAAAAACATTTTTTTTCATCGGTTTTGGCCGATTTATATTCTTCCTCATATTTGTGATTTAAAAAAATCGCAATCGGCGTTTATTGATTGGTTTGCGCAAAAGTGGTCGCGTTTACGGATGATGAGAATTAATTTCTGGGGTTTTTATTTATTTATTTATTTTTTTATTAGTAATGGCGGCGATCTGCGATTTTTAGCGGTACTGCGATATTGGGGCGGACATGTCGGAACATTTTGACACTTTTTTGGGACCATTGGCATTTATACAGCGATCAGTGCTATAAAAATGCACTGATTACTGTGTAAATGCCATTGGCAGTGAAGGGGTTAACCTGCAGGGGGCGCTCTAAGGGTTAACTGTGTTCCCTGGGCGTGTTCTTACTGTGGGGGGACTGCCCTAGCTGGGGAAGGGAAGTGATCACAGCTTCCGTGTAGAGGAAGGCTGTGATCACAGCCCTTCCCCCTCACACAGAACGGAGGTCCGTGTTTACTTATACGGACCTCCGTTCTTTCACTCCGGGGGGGGCATCGCGGGTGGCCGGTGGAGATCGACTCCGCCGCACCCGCTCCCTTGCCCTCCCCGGACACAGTGAGCGCACGGGCGCGCCTCCAGCGGCGCGCGCACGCTCACTGTGCGCTATCTGGCAGCCGCCGTCATATGACGGCGATTTGTCTTAAAGAGCCACCTTGTCGCCGTCAGATGGCGGTCGGCAAGTGGTTAAAATGCATGTCAATTATAACTTTTTTGAAATACGTTTTTCTGGATATTTTTGTTGTTGTTCTGTGTCTCACTGTTAAAATAAAGCTACCATTAAAATTATAGACTGATCATTTCTTTGTCAGTGGGTAAACATACAAAATCAGCAGAGGATCAAATACTTTTTTCCCTCACTGTATTAGACATCTGCATGCAAGAAAGTGCATATTTCCCAACACTATGGCCTGTGTTAGAGGAAATAAACTCTTGTCATAGCCAACAAAAAGCCAATTACCTGGCTGGTCATTTTTATTTGAATTGACCTAATAAAGCATCTTTTTTTTT
>BLSH010177555.1:928969-941725 GCA_018402905.1 Glandirana rugosa | reverse complement strand
GGAACTCTGCTGGGGGCACCTGTGATGGAAGGAGGAACTCTGCTGGGGGCACCTGTGATAGGAGGAACTCCGCTGAGGGGCACCTGTGATGGAAGGAGGAACTCCGCTGGGGGGCACCTGTGATGGAAGGAGGAACTCCGCTGGGGGGCACCTGTGATGGAAGGAGGAACTCTGCTGAGGGGCACCTGTGATGGAAGGAGGGACTACGCTGGGGCACCTGTGATGGAAGGAGGAACTCCGCTGGGGCACCTGTGATGGAAGGAGGAACTGTGCTAGGGAGATCTGGTGGCAGGCGATGTGGCAAGTGACACGCTCGGGGCTCCCACTGATTCTGCATTATGGTGAGTTGAACTATTTAATTTTATATTACAATGTAATAATAGAAATAATGCGCTTCAATCATCCTGACACCATGACAACCATGGTGCCAGGATGATTGAAGCGTTTGGAGTATCTTTATCTGCTGATTGTTAAACTTTCTGGAATACACATATTGTATTGTGGTGAAGGATCTGGGCCTGCTGTCCCTCCATCCTGACTTCTTTCCTTCCTTCTCTTCTCTTTCCTTCCCTCCCTATCTCTTTCTTTCTTTCTTCCTCCCCCCATCCCTTATTCATTTCAGGTGTGAGCCACGCCCCTTTAAACCACGCCCCTATTTCATTTTGACCACGCCCATTTTTCGCCGCGGCGCGCCAAGCGCGCCGCATTTCTTCGTGCTAGAGCCCCTGGTCTTTTTCCCACCTAGCAACGCCTCTGACTCCCAGTAAAGAAAAAAATCACCAATGTAAGTACAAAATAGATAGGAAGACTACCTGGATTTAAAGCGATCAATTACCTTATTTGTGTAATGAATACTAACTAGGTGGATGCCAGCAAAAAAATAAAAAATGTATGTGGGCGGAGCTCCTCTTTAAGATGGGAATTCATTGGAGGACAAGAAAGCACAATAAGGGGTGTCATGCAATAGCACTGAATTACTGTACTGTCTAATTGGCTAAGTGTCTAACCATCTCCTTTTTCTGTGTAGAGTCTTCCAAATGTTATTGTCAACTCATTTTGGCAATTGCCAGCATGGCATTTTTACAATACATTGGAGCTCTGAAAACTTTCCATTGCCACTGGGACAGAAAGTGCTGAAAAGTCCAAAATTGCTCAATTTTCAATGGAACGGGAGGTGAGGGGAAATCTCCAGATGGGGGCCCCTGCTCATGTGACAACTGCCTAAAAGAAATGTAAATATAAAAGGTGCAGATTAGAGCTGCACGATTCTGGCTAAAATGAGAATCACAATATTTTTTTGCTTAGAATAAAGATCACAATTCTTGCACCGTAACATCTTTCACATACAAAAAAAGTGGACTAACTTTACTGTTAGGTCTTTTTAATTCATTAAAGTGTATTTTTAAAAAAAATATTGTGTTTGAAAGACCGCTGCGCAAATACAATGTCACATACAATATTGCAACAACCACCATTTTATTCTCTAGGGCAGTGGTTCTCAACTCCGGTCCTCGGGACCCCCCAACAGGCCAGGTTTTCAGGATAACTGAAATCCATCCCAGGTGATCTCATTGGCTGCTCAGTGATTGCAGCATTCTACTCTGCATCTCCCCAAGGTAATCCTGAAAACCTGGCCTGTTGGGGGGTCCTGAGGACTGGAGTTGAGAACCACTGCTCTAGGGTCTCTGCTAAAAAATATATATAATGTTTGGGGGTTCTAAGTAATTTTCTAGCAAAAAATACTGATTTTAACTTGCAAGCAACAATTGTCAGAAAAACATCCATAAGTGGTTAAACTGACCTCATCTACAGACAGAAGTTTATTCCTTTGATCTAAAACCTTCAAACTGTGGCCCGGGGGCTGCATGCAGCCCTTTGCTTGCCTGTATCCAGCCCTTGGGGCACTTTTCCTTTCACTGATAGAAGACACTATTTATTCCACTGACAACAATGGGGCACTAATTGCTGCTACAAAATGGGACACTATTTCTCCGATTGATGCCAACAATGGAGCACTAATTCTCCCAATGACACCAACAATGGGGGTATCTTCCTCTCACTTACACCAATGATGAGGCACTATTCCTCCCACTGACACCAATGATGGGACACTATTCCTCCCACTGACATCCAATGATGGGGCACTATTTTTACCACTAACACCAATGATGGAGTACTATTCCTTCCACTGATACCAATGATGGGACACACTTCCTCCCACTGACATCCAATGATGAGGCACTATTTTTCCCACTGACATCCAATGATGGGGCACTATTCCTCCAACTGACACCAATGATGGGACATTATTCCTAAAACTGACACCAATGATGAGGCACTATTCCTCCCACTGACATCCAATGATGGGACACTATTTCTCCCACTGATATCCAATGATGGGGCACTATTTCCCCCACTTAAACCAGTGATAAGGCACCATTCCTCCCCCCAAATACCAACGATGCATTGTTTAATCCCACTGATGCTAGGATAATTTCTACACCCAATGGCCGCAGTCCGGCCCACGTACAGTCTGGAGGACAGTAAACTGGCCCCTTGTTTAGAAAGTTTGGAGACCCCTGATCTAAAAGAATGAAATGCTGCAATGTCTCTCTTTATCTTGCCTGAGCGATGTTGTGATAAACTTGGCAGGCTGCCTATTTTTCTTTTTTTTTGACAGCTGTTGGCTTGAGCAGAGAACTCTCTGCACTCAGTCGAGGAAATGCTCTGTTAAAATCTTGAGGGGGGTTGAATCGCGATCTCGATTCTTTAACGATTAATTGTGCAGCTCTAGTCCAGATATGATTTTATTCCAATAAAAGTCAAGGGGACAATCAAGAGTATTCAATTGCGTTACAGGGGTCCAAAAATGCGCCCTTAACCACTTCAGCCCCGGAAGGATTTCCAGCTTTAGGACCGGAGCCCTTTTTGCGATTCGGCGCTGCGTCGCTTTAACTGAAAATTGCGCGGTCGTGCGATGTTGTACCAAAACGAAATTTGCGTCCTTTTTTTCCCCACAAACAGAGCTTTCTTTTGGTGGTATTTGATCCCCTCTGCGTCATTTCTGATCGCCGCTATAAACAGAAGAGCGACAATTTTGCAAAAAAACACA
Source organism: Glandirana rugosa (assembly GCA_018402905.1). Taxonomy (NCBI): domain Eukaryota; kingdom Metazoa; phylum Chordata; class Amphibia; order Anura; family Ranidae; genus Glandirana; species Glandirana rugosa. The sequence goes on along the minus strand of BLSH010177555.1, from coordinate 938,613 downwards.
AATTTCTTACTTTTTGCTAAAATACAAATCCAAAAAAAAATATAAAAAAAATTTTTTTTCACCGTTTTTGGCCGATTTATATTCTTCCTCATATTTGCGATAAAAAAAATCGCAATCGGCGTTTATTGATTGGTTTGCGCAAAAGTGGTCACGTTTACGGATGATGAGAATTAATTTTTGGGGTTTTTATTTTTTTTTTTTTTTTTACTAGTAATGGCGGCGATCTGCGATTTTTTGCGGTCCTTCGATATTTCAGCGGACATGTCGGACCATTTTGACACTTTTTTGGGACCATTGGCATGTATACAGCGATCAGTGCTATAAAAATGCACTGATTACTGTGTAAATGCCATTGGCAGTGAAGGGGTTAACCTGCAGGGGGCGCTCTAAGGGTTAACTGTGTTCCCTGGGCGTGTTCTAACTGTGGGGGGAGTGCCCTAGCTGGGGAAGGGAAGTGGTCACAGCCTCCGTATACAGGAAGGCTGTGATCACAGCCCTTCCCCCTTCACAGAACGGAGGTCCGTGTTTACATACACGGACCTCCGTTCCTTCACTCCGGGGGGGCCATCGCAGGTAGCCGGCGGCAATCTAAGCCGCCGCACCCGCTCCCTGGCCCTCCCGAACACAGTGAGCGCGCGGGCGTGCCTCCGGCGGCGCGCACGCGCTCACAGTGCGCGTTATCGCAGCGACGGCGATTTGCGATAACGAACCACCTTGTCGCCGTCAACCTGCGGTTGGCGGTCGGCAAGTGGTTAATCAGGGCATCCCTGAAAACATTGTGAATGGGCTAGAAGTGAGCTGAACCATGGTATTTTCTTCCAGTGTGATTAAAAGCACAGGTCTTGTCAGCAGCTCGTTTGGCAGCCCTAGTACATTTACTATGTTTTCAATCAAGCCCTGATGAAGAGGACATTTTTAGACCCCTAAAACGTGTTGGATTTCTCTTTGGATTGTCCTGCTCACCTTTATCTGGACCTTTAAGCAGTGTTTTGGTGCTTCAATTTACATTTTTGTTACATGACACTACAAACCAAGAAGACCATGAAGATCCTTTGGGGTTTAGAAACAGCCTGCTTGGCAACTAGATTACTTAAATCCACAAATAACAAATAACCTCATGGCTCCAGTCCTATTTCTCTACTTTCCTCAACCGTCTAGGAGAGGGTATGTTCTCCATCTGTCGAGGTTTCCTCTCACTTTCTGTTGCATCTCTGGGACAGGAAATGAAGGGGAATCTTCCCAGTACGACACAGATAGCAAAAAACAAAAGAACTTACTAGGTTTCTTATCCTTCCCTATCAAAAGTAAAAAAAAGGTTTTGGTTTTAGACATACATTAACCGCTTGCCGACCGCTGGTCGGCAATTGACGGCGACAGAGTGGCGCTGTAAGGCAAAACGCCGTCACATGACGGCGGCTGCCAGATCGCGCACAGTGAGCGGAAGATGTGATCACTTCCCTTCCCCAGTTAGGGCAGCCCCCATACAGTAAGAACACGCCCAGGGAACACAGTTAACCCTTAGAGCGCCCCCTGCAGGTTAACCCCTTCACTGCCAATGGCATTTACACAGTAATCAGTGCATTTTTATAGCACTGATCGCTGTATAAATGCCAATGGTCCCAAAAAAGTGTCAAAATGTTCCGACATGTCCGCCCTAATATCGCAGTACTGCTAAAAATCGCAGATCGCCGCCATTACTAGTAAAAAAATGAAAAAAAATAAAAACCCCAGAAATGAATTCTCATCATCCGTAAACGCGACCACTTTTGCGCAAACCAATCAATAAACGCCGATTGCAATTTTTTTAAGCACAAATATGAAGAAGAATATAAATCGGCCAAAACCGATGAAAAAAATGTTTTTTTATATTTTTTTTTTGGATTTGTATTTTAGCAAAAAGTAAGAAATTTGGGTTTTTTTGCAAAATTGTCGCTCTTCTTTTGTTTATAGCAGCGATAAGAAATGACGCAGCGGTGATCAAATACCACCAAAAGAAAGCTCTATTTGTGGGAAAAAAAGGACGCACATTTCGTTTGGGTACAACGTCACACGACCGCGCAATTGTCAGTTAAAGCAACGCAGTGCCGAATCGCAAAAAGGGCTCTGGTCTTAAAGTGTGAAATCCTTCCGGGGCTGAAGTGGTTAATATATATATATATCCGCTTCCATACCAAGAGAATTCCGTCATTCCTCTCCTAAATGTAGAACTCATTTCTTTGCTAGAAAATTACTCAGAACCCCCAAACATTATATATATATATATATATATATTTTAGCAGAGACCCTAGGGAATAAAATTGCGGTTATTGCAATTTTTATGTCACATAATATTTGCGCCACAAATTTTTCAAACGTGATTTTTTTTAAAAAATGGATACCGAACATGTCACACTTTTAAATTGCACACACTCGTGGAATGGCGCCAATCTTTGATACTTAAAAATCTCCTAAGGCTACACTTGAAAATGTTTTAAAGGTTAATTGGAGTTACAGAGGAGGTCTTGTGCTAGAATTTTTGCTCTCGCTGTAATGTCCATGGTGATACTTCACGTGTGGTTTTTGAATGTCGTTTACATATTCAGATGCGACCTGCGTATGCATTCACTTCTGTGTGCGAGCACAAGGGAACAGGGGCGCTTTAATAAAAAAAAAAAAAAAAAAATTATTTACACTTTCCCTTTTAAATTTTTTTTTTGATAATTTTTATTCCTATTACAAGTAATGTAAACATCCCTTGTAATAGGAATAGGGTATGACAGGTCCTTGTTATGGAGAGATCTGGGGTCTAGAAGTCCCCACATCTTTCCTCTAGGCTGGAAAGCCTCAGATCAAAAAAAAAATCAATCTCAGGCTTTCCAGCCGAGCACACGGCAGTGTTTACATCTGCTGGGGCCGGACGTGACGTCATAACGTCACACCCGGCCTTGGAGTCATAGAGATGACCGAGGACCATATGTGGTCCTCAGTGAACTCTATGGTAAACTTCAGCCGCCATTGGATTCCTTCTCTGGCTCACCAATCGCACGGGGGAGCTGGTGGAAGCACTGGAGGGCGCCTGTAAAAACAATCAAGCAGCTGAACTGCTGCTATGATAGTATTTACGGCGCAGGGAATCACTGGCAGGAAAAAAGATATTTGAATGATGCCTGTAGTTGCACCTAGACATGTGCACTGCTGAAAAATTTGTTGCGATGTTATTTCATTTGTTTAATTTTTACATTTTTTGGGTCATTCGTTAAGATCAAAATTAGTTATTTAGAATAAATTCATAACTTCAGAAAAATTGGAATTCGAAATCTGAAAATTTGTTAATTTGGAAATTCAGAAATCCGAAAGAACGAAAATCCAAAAACATTACTAACTGTATTGGAATTTCCTTTCAAATTTGGCGGTTAGGTAACGTAACGAATACAAATTTATCCAAAGTTAGGAATTATCCAAAATAATGAATTCCGCATCTAAACAAATGGATTGTAATGAATTATTAATAATAATAATAATAATAATAATAAAGCATTTTATTTAATATTATTGTTAATCTGTTATGTTCTATTCGTTTAGATGCGGCACTTATTATTTTGGATAATTCGTATCTTCGGATAAACGCGTATTCGTTACATTCATGAACAGCCAAATGTGAAAGTTGTCGAGTGAGTAGTGCATCCTGACCAGTCAGGTTTCATACCTACTAGATCAAATTGTTATTTTCCACCCCCAAGACTACTATACCCATGAATGGATTCCCCTCTGCTTCATTCTCTCTTCATAGAGGAACAGGGCAGGGGTGTTCCCTTTCCACTCTCCACTTTGATGATTGAGCTGATGGCTTTCGGATTTTTGTTCTTTTGAATTTTTGGATTTTTGTTCTTATTTTCGGATTTTCGAATTTCCGGATTTTAGGATTTTCGAATTTTGAATTTTCACATTTACAAATTTTCTAATATACGAAGTTTCGGAAAAATTTGTTAAATGGGTTTTTATTAATTCAAATATTTTCTAATTAACGAATTTGTCAAAATCACAAATTCGGAACCCATCATTCTGATATCTCCACTGAAAGCCCAGGACGTCATATGCCATTCAGCATTATGGAAGTGAATATATATATATATATATATATATATATACATTTTTTTTTTTTTTTTAGGTTACTTATAATTTTGTGGAATGCACCTACCTGCATTTCCTGAGTAGTCCGACAATGTGAGAGGGTACCCATCTTCATCAGGATTAACAGAGTACAGGCCAACGCCAAACGTATTGTACTGAGCGTAAGCTGTCGAGTTTTCAAAGTCAGCCAGGTCAATGCGGAGCTGGTAATGTGTTTGCATAGTCAATAAGTAAAGCCGCTGTAAGCCTAGAAGGGAAGGAGAAGAGAATGATAACCGTACTTTGCCATACAGATGAATGCGCTGTATAACTGCACGAGTTCAATTTTATGCAGAGTTACCCTTTAAAGAGTAATGACGGTGTAAAATAAAACGTGACATTGTTTTAACACGAACAGATGTTAAATGTCATCTAACACTTTTTCATGGAGAGTCTAAACTTTCCTCACAAGGTGTTTTTATTGCTGTTTGTGTATCTGCTAGATTTACCTTCACTTCCTTCCTAATCCCCTGTCACAGAAAGGGAGGGGAAGTCTAACCATGTCACAAATAAAAAAAAATAAATAAAAAAAACCCCTTTTTTAACCACTTCAGCTCCGGGAGGATTTCCCACCTTAGGACCAGAGCACTTATTCTGCATTGCGTTGCTTTAACTGACAATTGCGCGGCTGTGCGACGTACCAAAATGAAATTGGCGTCCATTTTCCCCCCACATATAAAGCTTTCTTTTGGTGGTATTTGATCACCTCTGCGTCATTTCTGATCACCGCTATAAACAAAAAAAGCGTCAATTTTGCAAAAAACAATGTTTCTTACTTTTTGCTAAAATACATATCCAAAAAAATTATAAAAAAACAAATTTATTCATCAGTTTTGGCCAATATATATTCTTCTACATATTTGTAAAAAATTTAGCGTTTATTGGTTGGCGCAAAAGTTGCCGCGTTTACAACCCATCGGAATTCATTTATGCCATTTTTTTACTATATATATTTTTTTACTAGTAATGGCGGTGATCTGCGATTTTTATCAGGACTGTGGTATTGCGGCAGACATGTCGGACATTTGACACTTTTTTGGGACCATTGACATTTATGCAGCTATCAGAAATTTAAATAGCCACTGATTACTGTGTAAATGTCACTCGCAGGGAAGGGGTTAACCTGCAGGGGGCGATCTAGGGGTTAAACTGTGTTCCCAAGGCGTGTTCTAACTGTGTGGGGGCTGGGCTGCCAGGGGCATAACAGATCTAACTGATCCCGGTGACAGAGTTCTGTAGATCACTGCCGTGCCACCTGACAGAGCGGGAAACCGGTTCCCCCCTTTTCTAATATTGTAATCGCGGGCGGCGGACATCGAGTCTGCCCAACAAGCGGCCACACTCCTGGAGCTCACATTTATAGACGGCTATTCGCGTTATGCTGCCACCTTGCAGCAGTAAATGTACGCAGCGATGTCGTTAAGTGGTTAACAGAGAAAACTGCCCAATAAGGTTACATACATTAATAAAACCTGGCAGAGGCTCTAATTCTTCTCCAGATTTTTCATACCCCTTCTTCAGACATCAGCTTCACTTGATCTACCCAACCTATCTACATGATTCTGTGACACTGCTAGGCCCTGCTATGATGTAAATAAAGGTAAAGATTACACAGGGTTCCCATTGACACCAGCGGCGCCCCATCCATAAGTAGCGCAGGCCCCCCTAATCCATGAGCCCGGCTACTAATCTACATGCAGGGCACCGGACACATGTATTCCAATGGGTTTTTTTTTTTTAGAAGCACATGATTAGAGCCTGAGGCTCTAATTGGCTTCAAAAACGGTGCATGCATAATGAATATTTGCTATTGTCTTCCTGATTATCTTCCCGGCCAATCAGGAAGCCATTCCTGAGACTTAATGGGCCGAGAGGAGAAGTGATAGTGTTGGCTGCCTTGCCAAGGGAAGGAGGAGGGAAGCCGCCGTGAAGCAAGGATGCAGAGGAGATGGAGACGACGCAGGACCCCTGACATAGATGGGCTAAGTGCGGGGCCAATCGACCGACCGGGTGGGTGTCGGAATGTCTTGTTTGCCACCCCCCCAAAAAAATATACAGTACCAGCCACCACTGGTGTATATATAGCGAGGGCTCCAAAATCGGGTCAGAATTTTTGCCTGAATTTGGATCTGAAATGGAGTCGAAGGCGCACAGGACCCTTCTGTAGTGTGCTCCACGACTGCCCCGGAGATTTGTGAGCCAGGCACATTCACCTGTCATGCGAATTGGATGCAGGAAAACCCACATCCAATTCACATAAGTGTGAACCCAGCCTGAGGGTGGTAGTTATTGGAAAAGTTTGGCTAATCTTACATTTCCCTATTACTGTCATGTAGATAGGTTGGATAGATCAGATGTAATCTAGAGACAGTATATCTAGACAGGGTATGAAAATTTGAGGGGGCTTTGTTAATAAAGACAAGTAGCCCAGTTTGTTTCAGCAGAGTGGAGGAGGATTAGATCCCCTGTCATATTTTCTTAATGTCTGTGGTGTTTTTATTTCTGGCATTCTACCACTTAGGTCTCATGCTCAAAAACACCTGCCTCTTAACGCCCCTCTATGCAGTGGCATCACTAGGGTTGATGTCACCTGGTGCTGTAAAACATGATGTCACTTTCCTCCCCCAATAATTTTTTTCCCATTTAACAGATGCTGGGCAGGCTAGTTTCAGGCCGGCAGTGCAGGGTCCGGGCGTGCATTCCAAGCCGGCTTCTGTAAATGATGCTGTTGGTGCTGGCGCGCTGATCTGTGTGTCAAGACGCTAGAGGTTACTACACATTACCGCTCACCATTCGGTTGCTAGAGGTTACTACACATTACCGCTCACCATTCGGTTGCTAGAGGTTACTACACATTACCGCTCACCATTCGGTTGCTAGAGGTTACTACACATTACCGTACCGCTCACCTGCTTGCAATTCTGTGACAGAAGAAGGGTGAGGAAGAAGAATGCCTGGTCTGTGTGTCTTTGATCTCCGTGCTCCACTGTGCTGCTGACCGGAGAATGGGGGGGGGAGGCAAGCGGGGAACACAGAGGAGCGGCTCTGCCTCACTCCCTGTCAGACTCACCGCTTCGGCCCTGACAGAGGGAGAAGCAGGCTCTCTAGAACATGCAGCCCACAGCTGTGCCTCTCCTCTGTCAGAGTTGCCACAGGAGAGCAATCGGGGGTGATCGGCTGCATCCAATACAGAAAATATTTGCAGGTGTCATCTGGGTGCGGGCCGCACTCCCATAGTGACGCCACTGCCTCTATGTTAGCCTATGGGGTTGATATACTAAAACTGGAGAGTGCACAGTCTGATGCAGCCAAACAGCCTCTAACAGTTAAGCTTTGACAATAAAATCTGGAAGCTGATTGGTTTCTTTGCAGAGCTGCACCAGATTTTTCACTCTCCAGCTTTAGTAAATCTCCCCCTATGTGTCCATGGACATATAGGTGTTTACAGGGGTTTAGAGACAGAAAAAAAAAACCTCACTTGTGCATTCAAGAGAGGAGCATTTTGGCCGAAAAAAAAATGCCAAAACATGCCTAAATGCTTGTAAAGGTGCCTAAGAACTAGCTGTGCTTAGCACTTGAGCGTTTTTTCAATTCAATGGCCAGAATTAAATAATATTCCAGCCAATTAAATAAATGCCCATGTGCTTGACATACCCAAGTGCATTTGCAAAAACACCGGTGTGTTTATTAACCACTTCCTTACTGGGCACTTAAACCCCCCTCCTGCCCAGACCAATTTTCGGCTTTCAGAGCTGTCGCAATTTGAATGACAATTGCGCGGTCGTGCGACGTTGTACCCTAACAAAATTTTTATAATTTTTTCCCCACAAATAGAGCTTTCTTTTGGTGGTATTTGATCACCTCTGCGGTTTTTATTTTTTGCGCTATAAACAAACAAAGATCGACGATTTTGAAAAAAGAACAATATTTTTAACTTTTTTGCTATAATAAATATCCAAAAAAAATATAAAAAAGAAAATTATTCATCAGTTTTGGCCAATATATATTCTTCTACATATTTTTGGTAAAAAAAAAATCACAATCGGCGTATTTTGATTTTTGGTTTGCGCAAAAGCAATCGCGTCTACAAACTATGAGAATAGATTTATCGGGTTTTTACTATTTTTTTTTTGTTTTGTTTTACTAGTAATGTCGGCGATCTGCGATTTTTATCGGGACTGCGAAATTGCAGTGGACATGTCGGACATTTTTGACACATTTTTGGGACAAATGACATTTATACAGTGATCAGAAATTTAAATGTCCACTGATTACTGTGTAAATGTCATTGGCAGTGAAGGGGTTAACAGTGTTCCCTGGGTGTGTTCTAACTGTGGGGGGCCAGTGACAGGGATCAGTAGATCTGGTATGTCCCATTCACAGAACGGAGTACCGCCGTGTTTACATCGGCGGTTCCCCGTTCTGAGGCTGCTACAAGTGATCGGCGGGTCTCGGGCAGACATCGAGTCCGCCCGACCTGCGGGTGCGGCAGCCGCGAGAGCGCGCCGCCGTAGGCTGCGAGTGCGCGCGGGGGGCACACGAGGCAGGACGTCCACAGACGTCCGCCGGGAATTTCAGAGCCACGCTGTAGCCGTCTTTCGGCTATAGCGCGGTCCTGAACTGGTTAAGCTGCTTTGCCTCTGCCAGGAAAAAAGTGTTTACAAGAGCCCCAGCCTACATGTACCTTAGGCCCCTTTCACACTTGTGCGACCTGACTTTACCGCAATTTTTTGCTACGATTTTACGGCGATTTTGCCGCGATTTGGGGTCAGTAAGACTTTGGTCTGACTTTGTTGCAACTTTAGCTCAATGTAAACATATTACAAAGTCGTACAGAAGTAGTTCAGAAACCACACCTATATTCTTCGGGTGCTATTTGCATGAGACTTTGAGGGTTTAACATTGAAGTCTATGGACCTCAAGTTGCATCAAAGTTGGATCAAAGTAATGCAGGGACTACTTAGAGTCGGCATGACTTGAAAGCCATACAGATATGAATGGTACTCATTGGAAATAATAGGGAATGACTTGTCATTAGACTTTGCAGTCCCAAATCGCACGACAACTCGCAGAAGTGTGAAAGGGGCCTTAAAGTGTGTCTAAACACACTTCCTGTCCTAGGGTGACAACACTCACTCACTTCTTCTCCATAGGAAGGGGGTGTAGCCTGAAGCCCTAAGGACCAGGCACAGTATGCAAAACACTGTATTTCTGGCAGGATCAACCTGTACTGTAAATGTGAAAATGTAAAACCTTTATCCTAAAAGGATACAATAACTGTTGCTGTAGCTGGAGTTGAGCTTCAGTGAGTTGAGGTCGATGTCGTTGTCAATAACATAGGAAAATCCTATTTCCAAAATGTAAAAGTGTAAATGTCATGTCCAACTAGGACGGTCTTTATGTCACAAAACGTATGACACGGACCAGGAATCCCGAAGTCCGATGTGGGGGAAGGATACCTCTTCTTCACTCACTCACAACAGTGGGATCCTGTC